>NW_020717382.1:43791-61614 GCF_900518725.1 Notechis scutatus | reverse complement strand
GGCTGCGGGAGCGGGGGGGGCGGGGGGGGCCGCCCGCTGGGGGGGGGGGAGAGGACTGCCCTCCCCCTCCAGCCCCCCCAGAAGGGAAAGTCTGCTTCGAATGGGGGAGGGGTCTTTATAACAGCTCCCCCCACAACCGTCCAAGTAAGGGGGGGCCCTTCGGCGTCTGGGAAGGGTCTGAAGTCCAGCCGCGCCACTCCTTTCGGGCTGCGACGGGAGCCCCCCCCCCATGGCGTGGCTGGGGATGATGGGGCCTGGGGTCGCCCTCCGACCGAGCGGGGGCGAAGGGGCGGGGCCCGCCGAGGCCCCCTCCCCCGGGGGCGGGGCTGCTCCCGCTCCCTGAGGACCCCCCCACCGGGCGTGGGGTGGGGTGGGGGGCTCGGCCGGGTCTCCTCAGCTACGCCGCCCTCCCGCCTCCGCCGCCCCACTCACCGTCGCCGCGGCCCGCTCCGGCCCCACCGGGGAGACCGAGTTCCACACACGCGCGCGCGCGCACGCCCGGAGACCCACGTACAGACATACATACACGCGCGCGCTCGCTCCCACGCTCCCACACTCGCACTCGCACACGCAGGGCAGCTCCAGCCACCACAGACTCCAGAGGGGGGGGGGCGCGCGACGTCACAACGCACCGCGACGTGGGAACGCACCCGGGACGACGACGGCACGCACGTACGTACGTACGCACGCACGGGAGCGCGCGGGCCGTCCCGGACCAACCAATCCACCCACTCGCCCCGGTCGCCTAGTTACGTCAGTCACCTTGCCGTGCCCATTGGCTGTCACGGCGCGAGGCTTTCTTTTAAACCCTCCTCCTCCTGTCACCCCTCCGCCCACCAATCTTTCTCGCCCTCCCGATGCTCCTCCACCAATCGCCGAAGTCGGGCGGCGCGGGGTGGAGTTTGCGCGGAGGGGCTCCCGGATGGCCAATGAGCTGGCGGGAAATGGAGGCGGAGGGGGGGGAGAGGAGAGGGGCGTGGCCTGGCAGCCTCTCACGCCCCTCGCTTCCCGCCCAAATCTCGGTTCTCCCTCGGCGGCGGGCGGCGCGGGAAGCGGGCTTGACCCCGGCGGGGCTCCTCCCGAAGCCGCCCGCTCCCCTCACCCGCCGCTCGCTTCGCGGCCTTCGGGTCCAGGCCTCCAGCGACCCCTCTTCCCCTTGCCTGAGTTCACACAAGCTGGGGCACCCCAAACCCGAGTAAAACCGCCTTTCCCGAGGTGTTTGTAGCCCGTCGGACTCCCCGGCCCATAAATCCTCTTGCGGCCCAGCGCTGCCTTTGTCCAGCTTTGAGACTTGAGAGGAGTGGACCCAGAATGCCCCAGCCGGCATGGCACTCTGGGAGATGAAGTCCTCCCCACCTTCAGTTCATAACTGGGCTCTCCAACCTTGGCAGCTTTAAGACTTGTGGACTTCAACTCCCAGAATTCCTCAGCCAGCTTTGCTGGCTGAGGAATTCTGGGAGTTGAAGTCCACAAGTTAAAGTTGCCAAGGTTGGACACCCCTGCTTTAAGGCTTGTGGGACCTCGAGGCCCAGAATTCTGGGAGTTGAAGTCCGCAAAGCTGCCAAGGCTGGAGAGCCCTGGTTTGTGACGGTCAAAGCCCTGCACGGCGGGGCAGAGCATCCCAGCCAACTGGGTTCGCTAGCTGAGGCCTCTGCGTGTGCTGCAATCCTGGATTGTGTGTGTTGCGAGGTTGCTTTCTTCCCCTTCAAGATGGCCCTGCATATGTGGGGTTTGTAGACTTCGGCTTATCTGTAGTTCCTGGTCACCCAATCTGGGTTTGCCCCACACCCAGTAGGGTGGATTCCCCCCACAAGGAATTAAGGCTGACTTGGCTTGCTTTTCATTCAGCACGCTTATTTATTTACTTATATATATACATGTACATACACACAAAATTTACATGCTGCCCATTTCACCCATAAGGTGGCTCCTATGTTGTGAGAAACCAGGCAACTCTGATTTGTTTGGATAACTAAGGTTGAAACTATTTTAGCACCAGACGGATCAAATCCAATCTGTAGGTGACTTCCTGGCTATTTCTCAGCAGCTGGCCTTCTGTGATGCATGGATTCAGCTGAGTGAGGATTCTGGGAACTAAATCTAAGCTTGAGTTAAAGGGACCTACTTAATCTGACCCAGGTCTGTTGGATCCCTCCCCAAAACCTCACTGATTGCTGAGCACTCTTTTGCTCAGAAATATTATAAAATCAGTAAAAAAAAATTTAAAAAGACCATAAAACAGCTGTACAACCTTGGCAACCTTAAGATGTGTGAATGCATGGCTGGTTGGGGAATTCTGGGAATTGAAGTCCACCACTCATAAAATTGCCACTTTCCTATCCCAGCTCTACTAGGTCAAACTAATTTGCTTTCCCCCTGGCTTGCTTATTTATTTGATTTGTCAATCGCTTACAAGATAATAGGTATAAGTATAAACATAGTTATGAATACATGAAATGGATACATATAAGAAAAAGAAAAAGAAAATAGGACAGGGACGGTAGGCACGTTGGTGTGCTTATGGGACTCACTTTGCTAAACTACTATTTGAAATGGAGCTGAGGACGGCAACCTCATTCCTAGCCTTAATATCTCCTTATTCTCCTTTGAAAAATACTCCCAAATACAGCAGCGTAAGGTTCCCACCTTGTGGTCTGGGTCGCTCTTCCTCTTTTGCAACTAAAAATGCAAACCTTTGGCGTTGCTCTATGCTCCACCCCATCAGCAGCAATTACTTCCTCCCAGTCTGTCTTTCCTTTGCATCTGTCGGAGGGTGCCCCGAGCTGAAGAGCAACACATCCTGCCCAGGGCAGAAAAGCACCGAATTTGGAGCGACAAGATTTCAACAGACGGGGAGATAAGACTGGAGATCAGCAGGGCACAATGGTTAGCTTAAACAATTCCTAATTCTGGGTGGGGCCCTTGCTTCCAATATTGGCTTAGCAGGCTTGGAAAAGTGGTCTTTTAAAATTTATTTTACTGGTCACTTTGCCATTCAGTCAGTTATTTTTTCAGATCTGGGGGAGGTTTTGGAGGAACCGTTTTTTGGGCATCTCTCAAAATGAAGCTTCAGCAGAAACGGCCATAGTGGAAGCTCATGTGAGGGTTGCTAGGAACTCACTTCCTCTGTTGCGGTGTGCTGGACTGAAAGATCAGCGTTTCAAAACAAGGGCGTTTTGGAATAACCGAGTTTAAAAATTATGACCAAGCTGCTGAGCGCCTTGTGAAGATTTAAGCCTGTTTGGTCCTGAAATGGAGAGCCAGAACTCTCTTTTCTCAGGTTTTCAAACAGGGGCTGGAGAAATTCCATTTAGGCATAAAAAGTCCTAGAAACCAAGTTGGCAGATGAGATTAACTTGACTCCTGGTAACCTCATGATTTGTAATCGGTTCAAAACTTGCCTGTGTTTGTGGATGTTGCACCAACAATGTATGGTTTCCACTGCCAAAGACCTAACAGGCCAACATTACAATAGCGTAGTGGCAGTGGAGATGTTGGTGTATGGCCATAAATTAAGATTTGATGGATTGAATGTAGGCAAATGCCATTACATGGAGCCAACGTGTTCAGAACGAGGATGCAGGCTCCAAAATCCAGGTGAAAAAGATGTGTTTTGTGAAGGATTGAATGTCGTCGTTTTTTAAAAAAATGAGGAACTGCAAAAGCAGAAAGGCATTAGAAAAACATCGCCTACTTGCATATAATCTGCCAGTCTTGTGCAACCAGTTCCCTCATCCGCCCCTACCCCATGTAGCCATCTGGAAATTGGAAATGTTAATATCAGTTTCTATTATAAGTTTATAGTTACTTCTAAACCTTTAGCTATAGCAAAACGGATGATGGTTTTAAGAAAGCAAGCCTGTTTGGCATACGTCATCTATTCCCATTGGGGTGTTATTGTTGTTGTTTTTTGCTGGACACGAGACTCTAATTTTTGAAAATGTAGGCAGCCCTTTGCGGTAGGTAATCAAAGAGGGAAGGAGACCCGTGTGGCCTTCAGGAAAATGAAATGATGCCAGACATGATAGACCTGAGTGGGAGAGAAATCCAGGTTGCTCTTTCTTTTTTCTTTTTTTAGTCAGATTCCCTGGTTGTGTGTGATGTGGATCCGGCGCTCATCGAGAAACTAAAGAAATTTCGTTTCCAGAAGGAGACTAACAATACAGCTTTAATTAGTGAGTGACTTCCTCTGTGTTGCAAGTTAATTTCTCATCCCATGTATTTTTCTCCTTTGGATGCTCAAGCATTGAGACTTAGCACAATCACAGCTACTCCCCGACTTACAACCATTCCTTTAGTGACTGTTCATAGTTACAACGGCAATGAAAAAAGTGGCCCTTTTTCACACTTATGACCATTGCAGCATCCCCCATGGTCACATGATCAAAATTCAGATGCTTGGCAACTGGCATGTACTTGTGGTGGTTGCAGTGTCCCGAAGGGTCACGTGATCCCCTCTTGCGACCTTCTGACAAGCAACGTCAATGGGGAAGCCAGGTTCACTGAACCACCTTGTTACTAACTTAACAATTGCAATGATTCATTGAACAACAGTGGCAAGAACAGTCATAAAATGGGACAAAACTCATTTAACAAATGTTTCATTTAGCAATGTACATTTTGGGCTCACCTGTGGTCATAAGTCGAGGACTACCTGTATTAGGGCAAAACAATATGCCTGGCCCATACTTTGCACAAATTTAGCACTCAACAGCACTGATACCTTAATGCATTTCAAGAATTTGTGCTTCCTCAGTGATTATGCTTGTGTGTGCTCTGTGTGTGCGTGTGCGTTTATGCTTTTAATGAACTCATTGTACATCTTTGTGATTGTGTTTTTTTAACCCAAGAGAAGTGCAGCTCCTTACTTTGAAATGTTGTCAGCATTTCGTGCCCCTTGTATTAAAGTGGCTTTGATGTTCATTGAACCTCCGCTGACAGCCGTATAGGCAATCTTTAACATCCGTGAACTTGTCATCACTTTGAATAAAGTGAGGGAGATATGGAAACAGCTCTTGGCTGTAATCCTGTTCACCGCAGATTGCTTCAGCGCTATTAAAGAGTCAGGGTTTCTGTGCCCACCCTTGTCTAGCAGCCATGCTGGAAGATTTGAGAGGGACAAGGAATGGGCGGGAACTGAGACAGCGTGTTTTCTAGGGAACCAGTGGAAGTGAAAAAAACACGTAAATCGGTTTCTCCTCTCTCTGTCATTAGTGAAAGTTGACAAAGACAGACAACTGGTGGTTCTGGAGGAGGAATTTCAGGTAGGCACAACTTTTGTTTCGTTCTTATAACTAAAATGAGTACCGTATTCCCACTAAAGAAGCCCACCCATATTTTGAATGCATTTAAATACCTCCTATTCATAAGCCCAGTCTGTAAATTAAAGCAGCATTATAGAAATAGAATGGAATGGAATAGAACTAGAATTCTTTATTAGCCAAGTGCAATTGGACACACAAGGAATTTGTCTCTGGTGCTTAAGCTCATAATATAACAGCAAGTAATAGGTCATAGGTCATAATCATAGTTACAATCATTCATCAAATAATTTAGCCTTAAAACCTATGTTGGTTGAAGAATCAGAGAATTGCCTAGCATGTCTTTGCTGCTAAACACGTTACAAAGATTAATTAAACTGCAGAGATGACTCATAATATACATTAAACCAGGGATGTCCAACCTTGGCAACTTTAAGACTTGTGGACTTCAATTCTCGGAATTCCCCAGCCAGCATGCACTGGCTGGGAATTCTGGGAGTTGAAGTCCACAAGTCTTAAAAGTTGCCAATGTGGACACTCTTGCATTAAACCAAGCCGTAGAGGGTAGACAAAGCTACATCTTTCCCGTAGTCCTAAATCAATGAAAATGCAGAATGTTTTCTTTTATATCAAATAAGATGCAAATGTTCAGCATGAGAAGGGCTGCAACTCATGAATAGTTCTCTAGCTGCTTAAGTATAATTTCAGATGCTTAAAAACACTCAATTTTTTAAAGCTAGAAAAACACAGAAATGTGTATTTTGTTATAATGAGAGGAGGTTATAAAGGAACTTTGCCTTGGGGCATAAAAATGAATTAGCTACATATGAATTAAGATGAATTACGAGCCAGCTCTTTTCCATCTGCACAGTGAAAAGGTAGCCAGGCTACCAAATCCCAAATCATACCCAAGATGGAAGGCTTTTTCACAGAGGGCCTTGCAATCAACTATGCCTTCTCGTTATTCTTTCATTTGCACTCATTCTTTCACGTGTGCGTGCAAGTACATTTATATATGTGCAGAATACACATTCCATTTCCATTCCTCCTGATTTAAGTTCCCACCCTGTTCTGCCAATCTGACTGAAGGCAACTTCATCTTTTTTTTTTTCTTCCAAAAGGGAACTCTTCCATTACCCAGTCCAGCCTCCTGGATGTAAATTTTGCTAGAAATTACTGGGCTGGACAAAAAAGCAAATTGAATTTCAAATCAAATTTATTATCTCTGGAGAACAATGTGCTGATGGCATTGTTTGCCTTCCTATTTAATTCAGTATGTTTTACAATCTTCACGCATGTCAGCAAGATGTTCATGATTTGATCTCTGGTTCACTGCTTTTTCGCAACGCACAAAGAGACGGTGGGATTCTGCGGAAAGCTTGGTTTTTATCAGAATGCAAAATCATTTTAATGGTCCTGAGGGAATCCTGACAGCAAAAAGCGGCGCTTAATAATATTAGAGGTAGGATGAGGCAGAAAATAGATGCTTCTAAATAGAATTAACCACTTCGATTATTCAGGGAAAGCAGGGAGTCAAGACCAATTACTTCCATCTTGTGGGATCCAAATATTAATGGATGTTCTGTCTTGAGATTCCCTCCTGTAATACAGGGACTCTTCGACTTACGACCACAATGGAGGCCAAAAGTTTTATTGCTAAGCAAGATAGTTGTTAAGTGAGGTGTTTTTTTTTAACCACGTGTCCATTTTAGGACCTTTGTTGTCCCAGTTGTTAGGGGAATCGCTTCCTTGGGCTCCCACCCTCGGTTGTCAGGCTCTGGGAAGGTCTTGCACTGCTCTCTGTTGCTGCCCCCGTCGCCCTCCACTTCCAACCCCCCCCCCAGGCCCCCCCGCACAGAGTTGAGGACGGCTGTGGCTCCGTCTGGGTGGCGAAGGGCCGGTGGGGGCACCTTTATCAGGGCTGCAAGCAGCCTCCTCGTTCCCTTGAGCTGCCCCGGAGCGGCTTCTGCTGCCTTGGAAAGGAGGCGGGCAAGGGCCTGATCTTTTTCATCAGAATAGAGCCGGAAGGGACCTTAGAGGTCTTCTAGTCCAGCTCACGCGGGAGACCCCGTCCCGTTTCTGCCTGTCTCTTCTTGGAGCCCCCACAACTCCTGGAGATGTTCCCCTGGTCGGTTGGGAAATCCCTCCTCGAATTCCGGGTTGCTTCTCCCCTTGATTGATTAACCACCCGTTGATTGATTAACCACCCGTTGCTCCTTCTCCTGCCTTGGGGGGGGCTTTGGAGGAGATCGGAATTCTGCTGTCATGCTCCCCCCCCCCCCTCCCCTTCTTCCCCCCCGACCCGCGGCCCCCCCTTCCCCCCCTCCCCCCCCCCCCCCAAGTCAGAGCAGGCAGAAGCCTCCCGAGACTTTCCGATTTGATGCAGGTCGAGTCTGCAGAGCAAGAAGAAGCTTCGCTGGTGCTGCTGCCTCCTCCTCCTGAGCCGCCCCCCTCTTCCCCTCCGCGGCTCTTAAGAGCTGCAAGCAACCACCAACATTTTATGGCCCATTTTATTCCACTATCTGGAGTGTCAAGAGGCTCTGCTGAGCCTTTAAACAACCTTGGCATTTTGATGTGAGACTCGGAACGATGCCTGTCACCTGCTGGGACTTTTCCGCTGCTTTTAGTCCTTAGCCGGAGCAGCTCCGTTTGATGGCTGGCTGAAGACGGCTCTTCGGGTTGGAAGAACCAGACTGGCAGGCCCTGCCTGCCGTGGGGGTTTAGTGCAAGGAGGAGGTGGGGGGGCATCTCTGAACTTTAGGCACTGTGTATAATAGAAACATAGACTCCTAAGGCCGGAAGGGAGCTTGGAGGTCTTCTAGTCCAGCCCCCTGCTCAAGCAGAAGCCCTTATGCCAGGGGTGCCCAGCCTTGGCAACTTTAAGACCTGTGGACTTCAACTCCCAGAATGCTTCGCCCAGCACAGCATTTGTCTGAAAGGGTCTAGGGTTTCCTGCCCAAGCAAGGGGTTGGACTAGATCAGGGGTCTCTCCAACCTGGGCGACTTTAAGGCTGGTGGGCTTCAACTCCCAGAAAGCTGGCTGATGAATTCTGGGAGTTGAAGCCCACCAGCCTTAAAGTTGCCCAGGTTGGAGACCCCTGGACTAGATGACCTCCAAGGCCCCTCCCAACTCTCTTACTCCGTTATATGAAAACATTGCATGGCTCACACTTTAGAAATGCTTTCCCTGCCTCCAACCCCACAACCCGCCCCCCTTCGAAACCTCGCCCCTGTGTGTGTGCCGTCCCTATTACCCTGACGTGACGCCTCTCCTCTCTCCTCTTCCACAGGACATCTCCCCCGAGCAGCTGAGTGGCGAGCTACCCGAGCGCCAGCCCCGATATCCTGACTCTAGTTCCACCTTCTGTGCCTTCCGGCCTCTGTCTGTCCCTGGACGCTGCTCTCTGCTTTCAGGATGGACGAGGGGAAGCCTTTTCCCCCCAGCCAAGGTGTAGCTGATCCGTGGCACCTCAGGAGGGGGCAGGGTCTGCAGGTTAAAGGGGAGTTGATGGGGGAGGGGCCGCTTCAGCCGTCCGGAGTTTCTCAGGAACGTCCGGCTGACCACAGCAGAAAGCGGGCTACCACTAAACAGTTGGCCTCTGGTCTGACTGAGCCTTCCTTCTGCTCTTCCTCAACCAACAGTTGGGGGCTGAATAAATCTGGATGACCAGGTAGTCGGCTGACAATAATTCGTTTAGTGGCTGTTCACTTAGTGGCAGCACTGAGGAAAGTGACTTACGACCGTTTTTCACACGTGTGACCGTTGCTACATTCCTGTGGTCATGTGAACAGAATTCGGATGCTTGGCCACGGGTTCATACTTATGACGATCGCAGCATCCCAGCGATCCCCTTTTGCAACCTTTTGACCATCAGAGTCCACAGGGGAAGCCAAATCCATTTAACGACCGTGTAACTAACTTAACAGCAGCAGGGATTCTCTTAACAACTGGGGCAAGAAAGGTCGTAACATGGGGCCAAACTGACTTAACAGCTGTCTGGCTTGGCCACCAAAATTTCGGGCTCAATTGGGGTCGTAGGTCGCGGCCTACCTGTGTTGGCGTTCCCCTCTTGCTCTGCTGCCGTCTAATGGTCACCCAGGAGTCCGGGGTCCAGATCTGTTTGGCCTGCTGGGTGAGTCACCGCTGGGCGGAAGGCAAAGAGTGCCCCAAAGCGAAGTCCGTTCCGCGGAGCCTCAGCCCTACGCCCAAGCCAGCAGGACGCGGGAATGGCCAGCGTGGCCAGAGGCGGGAGAGGATTAAAGCGGCCATAAAGAGGGGAACAGTTCAAAGGAGAAACGGATCCTTCCCTCCTGAGGTTTCTGAGCGACGGGAAGAGAAGGTTGGTTAGGCTGTGAGGGAGCGAAGGGCGTTTTCAACCAGGAAGCCAGTCTGGGCCTCTCTGGGTTCTTTGGCAAGGTCAGGTGGGCGAGGGACTCCAAACGGAAAAGGAGGCACCCCACAAAAGGACCCCCTCAGCATGGAACCATGAAAACCCACCAGCCTCGGGGTGGACCGGGTCTCTCCGTGGAGACTTTCCAGGGTCCCCGTCCTTCTGGCTTGTTGTGAAACTCCCCGTTGTTTCCTTGACTGTCCCTGTGTGCCCACATTTGTTGTCTACAGCTACAGATACGCGCATGAGGATGGGCGGATCTCTTACCCGCTTTGCTTCATCTTCTCCAGTCCAGCTGGTAAGATCCAGTAACCGTCTCAACCAGGGTACTTAAAGGGGAGCCGGTTTATTCATTTGTTTCTTTGAGAAAATGGCTTTTACCAGGTGGGCTCGATCCCTTCTAGCAGGGGTCTCCAACCTGGGGACTTTAGGGGGACCTCAACTGCCAGGATATGCGCTGGAGGTTTCCAAGAAGAGGCCGGACAGGGATGATGTGGGGTTGGACGGGAAGGCCTCCAGCTCTCTTCCGTCTGAGGGGATGCTGCTGTGGTCCAGCATCTGTGGGGCTCGAGATTGTCCAATCTGGGGGCGGGGGGACACGACACGCGTCTCCCTAGCCCAATAAATCCCCTCTCCTTGAGTGCCCATGAATTATGCCACCCGTTGCAAGGCATTCTGACTCAGGTAATGAATGCTAATTGCAAATAAACCATGCTTCCCTCTTCCTTCCACCCAGGGTGCAAGCCGGAGCAACAGATGATGTACGCTGGAAGCAAAAACAGGCTGGTACAGGCAGCTGAGCTCACAAAGGTATTTAATCCTGATTTTATTTTTCTATTATTATTATTTTTTTTTATTTTTTTTTACTGTTTACCGTTCTGCCAATCCTTCTGACTCTTCCGGCTTGAGGGGATTATTTTTTTTATCATCTCCTTCTTACGGCTGCTGATCCATAGAATATAATGACCAAGATTTTTATTTGTCTTGCTTTTTTTCTTTCTTCGCTGCCAGTCGTAATGTCTTCTCGGTGAGTCTCAGCATTGAATTTATTTTCTCCTGCCTTGGATTTCAGTTTTGTCAAATGCCCCGTTTGTATGTGGCGTGCAGCAGAGGCACCTGTCCCGTGCTGAATGATTAACGGTGGCGGCCATTCCCTTTCTTGCCAGGTCTTTGAGATCCGGTCCACAGAAGAGCTGACAGAGCAGTGGCTCAAAGAGCGGCTGGCTTTCTTCCGTTAACCGCGGGTCGCTCGGAGAAGACCAAGTTCTCCCTTAACCCCCCCCCCCCCCCCCCCCAGCCTCTAGAGACACCACCACAGGGTGCGCAGAGCAGAAGCTGCCTCCCCATCAGCCTTTTGCTGGTAACCAAAATGTCTGAGAATAAAACTGGCTGGTTCTACTTCTTCTTCTTCTTCTTCTTCGTCTTCTTCTCTGAACTTGTCGCCTTTGGGCCTGGCTGAAGTTTCCAGGATGTGCCCGCCCTTTGGCTTGGCTCTCTCTCTGGCCGAGGAAGAGCCTGCGGGTCACTCTCCCTGGCAGCACAGCCGTTCACCACCCGAGGGCACCTTCTGCCCACTGGAAAGCTCCTCCTGGCGAGGTAGAGCGGCCACCCAGCCGTGCACTGGGGCCACCAGCCTTTCAAAGCCTGTCGGGAGGGATAAGAGTGCCGTTTTTCACAGCTGCCTTCCAGGCTCAATTCTCTCAGCAGACCAGTCCGGTGGCCCCAGAAATGTGCTGAAGAGCCACTCGGGCAGGGAAGGGGCTCCGGCTGTGTTGCCCTTAAGCAGAAGAGACTCTGGTAGCTCAGATGTGAACTGGGGGGTCCTGGGGGGTCCCTGAGATGGTTGGTTTCCTTGCAGACGCTTCATGACCCAGGTAGGTAACATTATCAATGATAGAACAGGGTGGGTTTGCAGAGAAGAGAGGGAGGAGGAAGAGGACTGTGGCGTCCTGGGTGCTGCCTGAGCTTGGTGGTCTCCTTGCAGACGTTTCATGACCCAACTAGGTAACATCATCAGTGCTGGAAGGAAGGAAGGAAGGAAGGAAGGAAGGAAGGAAGGAAGGAAGGAGAGGAAGGAAGGAAGGAAGGAAGGAAGGAGAGGAAGAGAAGGGGGTCTTGGGCACTCTGAGCTTTGGTGGTTTTCTTGCAGACGTTTCATGACCCAACTAGGTAACATCACCAGTGCTAGAAGGGAGTGGGGTTACTGGAGAGGGGGGGGGAGGAGACAACAACGGTGGGGTCCTGGGCGCTCTCAGCTTGGTTGTTTACTTGCAGATGTCAAAGCTGCCAAGCTTGAGAAACGCTGGTTTATAGAAATTAACCTTGATGGCTGAACTTAAACATGCAGTTGTTCTGACGGAAAATCTATCGGTTTCTTGCAAGGTTTTGCAGACGTTCTTGTCCTGTGGAGGGAAGTTGGGAAAAAATAAAAAAGTGAAAGAAAGTTTGAGAAGGAAGATTTTACGCAGCATCCTTGGCTGGCGAGGTTATTAAAGTCTAGCAGTTTGATTACTTCCTCCAAAAGGCTGGAGATAGATTGTCGCTGGCAGAAAAATGCTGCATTTTACAGATCTATCATCCTTCTGGCATATTCGCTGAGGGAGGGCGGGATCCGGAGGGGGGGCTCATCACTGCTTCCTTTATCGAGAGGGTCGCTTTCAATCTCCCCGCCAGTTTAATCGGAGGAGCAATTAGCACAACGGCCTGGCCTGGAAATTGGTTTGGCGGATTGGAAGGACCAAGAGGACCTGCCCTGGGAAAGCGGTGCCCCCTCCCTCCCTCCCCCAAGGGCAGGGGGTCTCCGACCACGGAGGTGGGGGGAATCCTGACTTTTCCCCCTGGGCCCAGCTGAGAAACCCTTGCACCAAAGGGGTCGGGGAGTCTGCAATGCCAGTGCCGGGCAGCAGAGGGCGCAGAGCAGTTGTCCTTGGATTTCAGGGAGGGGGGGCTGCGTACAAACAGTCCTTGACTTATGACCGCCATTGAACCCCAAATCTATTCTGCTAAGTGAGTTTTGCCCCATTTCAGAACCTTTCTGGCCATACTTGTTAAGCGGATCCTGGCAGCCATGAAGTTAGTTGCAGTCGTTAACTTTGAACAGTCACTAAAGGAAAGGTTATAAGCAGGGGTGGGATTCTACCAGTTCGCACCTATTAGCTAGAACCGGTTGTTAACATTCTAAGCAGTTCGGAGAACCGGCTGTTAGAAGAAATTACTGGGCTAATCCTGTAAGGAAGGCAGGAAGGAAACATTCTGGTGTTGCTTACAGAAACTGCCTCTCCGTTAACCCTTATTGCATTCTTGGCAGGACTAGGAACTTCTCTGGAGTTTTTTTTCCCCTCCTTTGCTGGTACTTTGCTTGTGTGGAGTGACCATTCAAAGTTACAATGGCACTGAAAACAGTGACTTATGACTCTTTTTCACACTTACGACTGTTGCAGCATCCCCACAGTCATGAGAGGCCAGGTGAGGCGATGTGTGCCTTGATATGAGTGGTGTTGAGTTGGCCACACCCAGCCAGTCACATGACCACCAAGCCATGTCCACCCCAGTCACATGACCACCAAGCCACGCCCACCAACTAAGCCATGCCCACAGAACCGGTTGTTAAAAAAATTGAATCCCACCCCTGGTTATAAGTTGAGGGTTGCCTGTGCGGTATTTTGGTGGCCACGACGATGGTTTTTGAACGTGGAGGAAGAAGGAAGGAGTGGCCTCCTTGCACCTGCGCAGCGGTTTCTGCCGAGAAGAGCCAGGGGTCCCCCCCGTGCCCCTCCACCACAGGGCAGGCTGAGGGCCCCCCAGCCCCCCCCCCACGGCCTTCCACGGAGGATCCGAACGTTCCTTGCCCCAGCTGGTTCTGGGCCCTCCTGCAAAGGTGGAGTGGGGGCCAAAGTAGAAACCCAGAGGGAGGTGAGGGCCTTTCGGGCCACCTGGCAATGAGGCCAGAGGGATGCCCAGGCCGGGAGGGACATGCCAAGTGCCTGGTTCAGAGTCAGCCCTCGCGGGACACGGCTTAACTCCTCCGTCTCCATCCTTGGCTAAAAAAAAAACCAATTAATTCATCCGATTGGAGGTGGTCCTTGACTTACAACCCTCCCTTCTTGCGTCCCTCCCCTTTTCTCCCCTTTCCTCCCTCCCTCCAGACAAGGGCCAAGAGAGGCCATCCCTGGGGTGCTGGTGGCCAGAGGAGAGCCTGGACATGGGCTTGTGTCCTCATCAGGCTTCAGAAACCCCTGGGTGAAACCCGCCTCCCTCCCCACATGCCCCTCTCCTGTTTCAAAGTCCTGGATGCCACATCTCCATGGAAACCAGCCAGGTTTTGAGGATGGCCAAAGCCACAGCGCGTGGCGCTCATCCTTCCCAATGGCCGCCCTTCATCGGAGTGGGGGGGGGCTCACACACAGACCCTGGCAAATAGGAACGGGGCTCAGGGCAGCTCCTCCAGGCAAGCCCAGCCCTGCATGCTCCCTCCCTCAATTGCCCCCCTTCCTCAGCCCCCCTCGCCATCTTACTATCCCTCAAATTTGGCCTTCTCTCCCCTCAAGCCCCTCCGTGGAGCGCTCCTTTCCCTGGGCGCTGCTCGTTTAAATAGAGCCACGCACCCTTGCCTGCCACTCACGGGGAGCCATCCCCTGTCCACCTTTGCCAGTCCACAAAGCTAAAAAAGGTGGTGGACCGCTGCCCTGCATCCTTCCAGACATGGCTGTCCGCTCTCTTCTTAACAGCCTGTAGTGTTGGAGCAGCCACAACCTCTGGAGCAGGGGTCTCCAACCTTGGCCACTTTAAGACTTATGGACTTCAACTCCCAGAATTCAGCTTTGCTGCAGGGGTGGGATTCAACATTTTTAACAACCGGTTCTGAGGGCGTGGCTTGGTGGTCATGTGACTGGGTGGACGTGGCTTCGTGGTCATGTTATTGGCTGAGTGTGGCCAACTCAATATCACTCACATCGAGGCACGCATCTCTTTGCCTCGCCTCTCATGACTGTGGGGATACTGCAACAGTCGTAAGTGTGAAAAATGGTCATAAGTCACTTTTTTCAGTGCCATTGTAACTTTGAATGGTCACTCCACACAAGCAAAGTACCAGCAAAGGAGGGGAAAAAAAACTCCAGAGAAGTTCCTAGTCCTGCCAAGAATGCAATAAGGGTTAACGGAGAGGCAGTTTCTGTAAGCAACAGCAGAATGTTTCCTTCCTGCCTTCCTTACAGGATTAGCCCAGTAATTTCTTCTAACAGCCGGTTCTCCCAACTGCTTAGAATGTTAACAACCGGTTCTAGCGAATAGGTGCGAACTGGTAGAATCCCACCCCTGCTTTGCTGGTTGAGGAACTCTGGGAGTTGAAGTCCACAAGTCTTAAAGTGTCCCAGGTTGGAGACCCCTGCTCTGAAGGGAAGCCGTCTTACAACTACCGTCAGAACTGGATCAGAGCTGTGAGAAATTGTAGAGACTATTCGCAGCTGGGCTTCTAGGCCGCCTCTTGCATAACTCCCAGCCAGCCTCAAGCTGGTCATAAAACCTTGCTTGACGCCCTGCTGAATGGCTGGCTGGCCAGCTGGCCGGCCTTGGCACTGGCGCGGATGCCCGTGGGCGTCCCTGGTGCCAGCTCAACCCTGATTATCTGAAAGAGAGAGAATGGTGAGCTGCTCAGGCTTCTCACAAGATGCCCTATTTCCAAGAGAAGCAGGCCGGGCTCTTGTTACTCCGAGAGAAACACGATTTCTTTCTTTCTGGGTCAGGGTCTGTGCAAATAACAATCCAACTCCTCCAACAACAGGGAGAGAGAGAAACCTTCGCCTGTCATGCAATGTGGGAGTCGGTGGCATGATTCAGACTGCTACATCCCGGCCCGATTCCTCTTCCTGGAAGGGAGGGGCCTCCAGACGGGTGAGCCCTCCCCACTTAGCCGGGAAGGGAGGAGCGTCTTCTCAGGGTCCGCCATTAAGTGAAGACCCTCAAGTGTGATAGACCCTCTTCTCCCTGCATGCTCCATCATGGCAGTCTGGATGCACCAGCCGGGCACGTACAAATAACTTGGGGGTGGGGGGTCACACAACAGGCTTCATCGGTACCAAGCAAGTATTCTCCAAGAAACATCTGCTGTGGGGTCTCGGCGAAGGTTGGGAAGAAGGTCCATCAGTGCAGGGGAGCTCCCAGAATTCCCCAGGCAGCTTTGCTTAAGAGAATCGCCACGGAGAGTCAGCAAGGACCTCATCGGGTTGCCATTTCTGACTTCCCGCCGGCTTCCCCAATGACTTTGCTGGCAGGAAGGTCGCAAATGGCCCTCCCGTGACTGCGGGGATGGCGCAACCCTCGTCAGCGTGAGGATTGTTTTGTTCAGTGTCATGGTAAGTTGGAACAGTTGCCGAACGAATGGTCACTAAGTGAGGACCCCACGGCACAACATAGGAGAACAAATCCCTCAGGACTAGATTCATCCGTCCATCTGCATTTGAAAGACACAGGCCACCCGTTTGAAGGCAGCAAAGCCCACGTTTTGGGCAGAGAGGACCAGCTGGTGTGAAAGAGCGGTCCAAGCGGCCGTCTGTGTCAGAATTGAACAGCCCCCCCTCAACAGAGGGGGGTGGGATACGGCGTCATCTGTCTCCAGTCTACAACCACCGTCCTTTCAGCCGTTCCAAGAAGGCTCCACACCCATTTGCACCACTCAGGTGACCCTGAGGACACAGAGATAAACCTCCATGTGGCCTCAACAACCCTCTAAAAAGGATGCAAATGACCAGCGGTCTGCAAGGAACACAGATCCTTCCCTTCCCCACCATCCAGGCAGAACTGAAGAAGCTTCTTGAGATGAGAAGCGAAACATCTTCAAAGAAAAGCCGGAAAGTCCAGTTGCCTCTTGGAAAAAAAGGCCCCTTTGGGACATCCATGACCTGGAGGACGGAGGATCTCCATAGACAGGGAAACCTCTGCCATGACTTGGCAACGGCTGCAAGTGGCATCCTTGGAATCGGTCTCTCTCCCCGTTGACATCCAACCAATGGAACAGATGTTGCCCTAGGAACTTACCTCGTAGACCCTGCAAAATCCAGCAGGCAAGGCGTCTGCTGCTTCTCCAGGCAGAACTCTCCTTGCTGCCTCCTTTCCTTTTTTGTGCCTTCTGGGCTCCTTTCCTGCCTCCCCTCCCCTCCCCCACGCAAGAAACTTGCAGTCACCAAAATGCTCGAAGCGGGAAGCCCCCCCCCCCCCCCCCCCAAGAGCAGCAGGATGACAGCATCCCACTAGGTCCTGACGTGAGAAATCGGGTGTGAGTAACAATGCCGTGTGTGTGTGTGAGTGTGTGGACACACTCATGCACACAGAGAGCATCATTCTGCCATTGTCACCACTGACCATGAATGCCAATGAAAGGTCCTTTGAAGGGACTCCTGCGGAGCCCACTTCCCAGCTTCCAGAGTCCTATTTTTAATTAAAGACTCATTAAGTCTACGATGAACAACCGAGTATTGATTCATACCGTTAATAATAATTAAGGTCATTGAACATTTTCAGCGCTTGGGGTGGTATTTCTTTTAAATTTAGACTCTCTTACTCAACGTGGAGTCCTCCCTCTCCAAATTTATCCCCCAATTGTGGTGAGAGAGAGTGGCTGGCTTGGGGTCCTCCAGAAAGTCCCTCCCACCCTGGGTGGGAACTAAACCGGAATCTCTCCAGTCCAAATCGAAAGAGAAATTCTCGGAAGAGAGAGACTTGGGCACCAGGAGCTTTCCACCAGAGAGGACCTGCTGTGGAGCATCGACCAGGCCTACCTCACCTCCATCGGTGTCCCTCAAAACTGGAGGGTCCTCCCCTCGTTTGCTTCCCCACCCCCCAAAGAAGAAGGCTGAAGAACCATCGAGTCAAGTTCCTTGTTACTCAACCTCATCAACTGCGAGACTTGTGGACTTCAACTCCTAGAATTCTCCAGCCAGCTTTGCTGAGAAGCGTCCAGAGTTCAGGTCTGCAGCATATATTCTGCTGTCTGACGTATTATCTTCAGCCTTAAACTTGGCACGGTGGAGAAAAACTGGTCTAGTAAGTCCAGTTGCCCAGATGTTCCTCCTGAACAGACCTTATCATCATCTAAAGCAGGGGTCTCCAACCTTGGCAACTTGAAGCCTGGAGGACTTCAACTCCCAGAATTCCCCAGCCAGCTTTGCTGGCTGGGG
>NW_020717382.1:0-38791 GCF_900518725.1 Notechis scutatus | reverse complement strand
AAAACCAGCTGCTTGTTTGTGCTTTCGGCAGGAGACCAGATCAGTAGCAAAATATTTTCTCCTTGGCTTAACTCCCCCAATTTGCGCAGCGTTGGTGGAGGGTTGTGCCAGCTCCTTTCTCAGCAGCCTCCTTTGGTCAGGATTCCCCGCCAGAAGCTGCATCTCTCTGCTTCGGAGAAAGACGGCCACGCCAGCCAGCCTCTTCTTCTGCTCAAGCTGAGCTGCCCACCTGAGACTCCTGGGTGATAAAGTCACCAATTATAGCCAAGCCGTGGAGCACAGGCAGAATCGTCCGCCAGGCCTCGGTCTTCCTGCGGGCCGTTGGGACGCCTCCTGGACATGGCCTTGAGCATCAGACAAAATGCTTGCCTGAGGACGAAGACCGCGGAAGCAGCCGGCAAGGGAGGCCGAGGCAGCCCCCCCCTCCACACGGAGAACAAAGCGGGCCTCCAAAATGGGAGAAGGAGCCTGAGAAGAGCTATAAAGATGCCAAAGGGATCAGGGAGACAAATTAGAACAGGAGAAGCCGAAGGGATTTGGGCAGCCTCGGGAGGGGAAAGCAGGAGATTAAGGGATGACTGGTGGAAAGCCTTCCAATATTTCAAGCCGTCAGGAAGAAAGCGGAGAAGATATTGGGAAGGCAGGGAGCCCCGGCGTAGCTTCGGGTTGACGAGCTGAGGAATCAACCCCCCTAACTGTGGAGGGGTCCCCCAAAGGATCTGCTGATTGACCTGGTAGGGATCTGCTCTGGCCTTGAAGAGGCTCCTCCGGAGGTCGTAGGGGCTCCATAAGAAGAGATTGGATAACCTTTGGTCTGCAATGGGGGAGGATGAGGGGCTCCTTGTGGACTTCAACTCCCAGAATTCCCCAGCCAGCTCTGCTGTTTAGGGTCTCCTGCTTGAGCAGGGGTTGGACTAGAAGACCTTCAAGGTCCCTTCCAGTGTAATTCTGTTTTTCCTGGAGGCCAGAAGAAGGCCATTGACAGCCATCTCTGTGGTTGCTTTCTGGTCACCGACCAATGGCTAATGCAGGGGCCATATTCATTGCAGCCGTCCCATCTCCACTCTACGAAAAGGGGGGTGCCCAGCTGAACTGCCCCTCCTTCCTTGCTCAGGCCGAGGCCAGTCCAGCCCAGCAGCTGAGCAGCTTCTCCTTCATTCTCCACCCTTTCCCCACTCGGATGCCCTGTTGCACAGCGACTCCAGAGACGCGGCACTCCATTCCCGAATGATTAATGCACTCAGTCCCAAAGACACCGACTGCGCTCTGTACGGAGGGCCCAGTAAATGTGATTGATGAGTGCGCACTGCACTGATAGGGGAGAGGAGGAGAGGGGGGAAGTTTGGGGAAGGAAGACCGTCCAGCCATCCGCCAGCAGCAACTTGCTCAGGAAACGGGAGCCCACCCTCAGCCCCACCCCGGAAGTTGCACCTGGGGGCAAGCAGCCACATTCAGGGGCATCGCCAAGATTTTAGTGCATAGAACGATCTCTCAGCCGGGGGTGTCCAGCCTTAAGCCCCATCGACTTCAACTGGACTCTGGAAAGAGAAGAGCAACCAGAATGAGGAGGGGGCTGGGGACCGAAACATACGATGAACTGGGCCTGGCTGGTAGTCTAGTGAAAAGGAGGGCTGGGGGTGGCAGGAGAGCACTTTTCCAATATTTGAGGGGCTCCTACAAAGACGGGGGGGTCGAATTGTTTCCCTAAAGCACCAGAAGGCAAGACAGTGGATGGGACTAACCAAGGAGAGAACCAACCTAAAACTAAGGAGAAGGGACCCTGGAGGTCTTCTAGTCCAACCCCCTGCTCAACAGGAGACCCTCTACCATGTCAGACAAACGGCTGTCCAGTCTCTTCTTGAAGACGCCCCCAATGTTGGAGCACCCACCACTTGCTGGAGGGAAGTCAGATTAATTGTCCTCCCGGTCAGACAATTCCTCCTTCGTCCCAGGTTGCTTCTCTCCTTGGTTAATTTCCACCCGTTGCTTCTTGTCCTGCCTTCTCAGGGGTTTTGGAGGATAGGTGGACCCCGACCCCTCCTTTGGGGCAGCCCCTCAGGTACTGCCAGGGAGCTCCTGGGACAGCAGGCGGGGGCCCGGAGTGCTTCTGGCCATCGGGTCCAAGCCAGGCCTCGGCCGGCTGAAGCAGGTCAGGGGGCGATTGGACGGAGCTCCTGGCCGAGAGATCGGTGGGCAGAGGGAAGGTATCTGGCCGAATGGCTTCCCCAGCCATCAGCCATCAGCCCCCTGATTCTGTTGGAGCACAGGGTGCCTCCCGGACAAACGCCGCCTCCCACAGAGACCCCTGGTGCCCAGCGTATAATTACAGAGCTAACGAGGGAGCAATTATGCAGGGTGCACATCCCTCCCTCCCTCCCTCTCTAAGAAAGCCTGTGGCTGTTACCTTGAAAATGCAGAGGACGGAGGTGGGATCTAAGAACAGCAGAGAAGGAAAACAACGACGCCACCTCCCCCTCTTCACACACTTCCACAGGCACCGGGCTGCAGCTCCCCATCATCCCTGGCTTAAACCGCTGCCGGATGCTGATGGGATGCGGAACCCCAGCCGGAGCAAAAGTCACACAGAGGCTGGCTGTGGAGTTGTGGGGGGAGAGTGGGGGAGGTGTTGCGGTCCTGCCAAGGAAGGGAGGGTGGGAGCGGAAGAGCCAGGGATGTCAGCTGGTGGCCTTCTCCCTCTCACTTTCGGAAGGGGGAGAAAAAACCAGCTTTCCCTGTGTTTTCCTTCTGCTGGGCTCAGCGGGCTTTGATGCGGAGAGATATTTGTTCAGCGAGAGCATCCATCATATTTTATGAATGATTTCAAGGCCACTTCCCAACAAACAAAGCCAGCCTCAATAAATAATAAACAACCGGCAATTAAAAGATACAGGGGAAAGAGAAGAAAGCTGGAGAGTCTGAGATATTTTTTTTTCCAGATCAGAGCGAGGAATTTAGATGCCGAGTGAATTAAAAACCAGCCACGAATTTCCTTCCTGCTACCTTTAGACATGGGAAGACTGACCGATGAACTGCGGCCATCATCCTGTTGCTGATATAGAATAGAATTCTTGATTGGCCAAGTGTGATTGGACACTCAAGGCATTTGTCTTGGTGCAAATGCTCTCAGTGTACATCAAAGAAAAGATACCTTCGTCAAGAATCATAAGGTACAACGCTTAGTGATAGTCATAGGTTACTAAAACGCAATCAACAAAAAAACCCAATATAAGTTGTAAAGATTCAAGCAACATGGTTATAGTTATAAGTTGGAAGAGATAGGTAATAGGATGAGAAGAATAATAGTAATACAGTCTTACTAAGTAGTTTGACAGTGTTATGGGAATTAGTTGTTTAGCAGAGTGATCGCATTCGGGGGGAAATTGATGGTTCTTCCTTTCTGATACCTACCCAAAGATACGTAACGTCTGGGAGTACAACTCATACGTGTTTTGAAAATCCTCCCTTCCTTGGTCTTCACAATGCTAACTGAAGGATCCTGCCATGCTGTGAGTGGGCTTATCTTGCTCTCCCTACAAAGGTGTAGTAGCAAAGGGGGCTTGAGTAGGTCAATTCCCTTGTGGATTGGTACCCAAGCCACCAGAAAGCACACACACACCCCCAACAAGAAGCATGTACATCTGGGTCCTGTGGTCTTCCTGCCTTCCATTCCATCCACCAGCATGTTGAGGCTGGCAGCTCCAAAGTTTCAGCTTCCCAGTTTTAGGGCAGAAATAAGGCCCCCTTCTCCACCATCCTCTAGGAGAAGAGCAGGCAGAGCTGTGGGAGGCAGGATTAAGCATGTCATCAATTTAGAGTCATTGCGTTCCCACAAGTGCTCCAAGTCCAGCCCCTCCTGAGTTCCATTGACCCTTACCTGGTGCCGATTTAGTGTGGAACTTAAGTTGACCAGGTTAACGTCAGCTGCAAAGAATCAGGATCGTTCCTAAGGTTGCTGCATAGGAGATTTATTCAAGCTTCTGCACAAGGATCTGGTCAGCTGACGTTCGACACGAAATTGGCACCAGATAAAGATCAACAGCAAAATCACCAAACTTATTCTGGTACATGTCATGCGGGGAAACTCAGTGGAGAAAGCAATTATGTGGGGAAGAGTTGGCGGGAAAAGGAGACCAGGAGACCAAAGAACCCTGTGGCAGGACACTATCCGAGCTGACAGCAGCCACAGCATAGAACAGCTCAGAGAAGGACTGCAAGATTGGAAGATGTGGAGACACCTGGCCCAGAGAATCACCAAGAGTCAAACCTGACTGAATGGATTACTTCATCGTCGTCATCATCATCATCATCATCATGGGTCATCCAAATTCAGGAGGGGTAGGACTTGGAGAGTTTGTGGTAACATAGTGATTCTGAACTGATGACTTGCTTAACTCCACCCCCAGTTCTGCCTGCTCTTCTCATCCACAAACCAGGGCAGGCATACCTGACTGAGGTGAGTTTTGGGGTGCTTTCAGTGTCCTTCCCAGATGGAAGGAACCCCCCACCCCTGGGCTGTGTAGGAAACACAGTGTCATCCTTGTCTGTGGCATCTCCAGCAGCGGTGGTGGCAAGCAGCCTCAGAGGAGTGGGTCAAGCTTGCTTGAGACGGCGGAGGCTTTTGCAAAATTGAAATACCTGGGGAAACCTTGCCCACAGCCATTAGGGCTCCTTGGAGTTTTCCCTGGATGAATCCCTGGCCTTTTAGCTGATTAATGTATCTGTTAAATATATTCTTGCCTCTTACCCAGACCTCCATCAAAGTGATTCTGGATTGTCCTGGAAGAAGACCCCTGGCGGTCTGCTAAGTCAACAAACAAAAGCTAACAGGCTGCAAGAAGAGAATTCACATTCCGCTTGTACTTCATTTGTGAGAAGGGCGAACACACCTGAACTCAATTTAAAAAAAAAACTAGCCACAATTAATTAATCAGCAGAAGCTTAAGCGGATTAATCTATGAATTAATCCAATTAAAATTTGCAACCATTCTAATAATAGCTATATACCCGGAGCCTAACGGAATTGACTGGTGTTTGAATTCACAAGCCACTTGCTATTTAATCATCCAGAGCTTGCTTAATCGTTCAGAGTCTTGCAAGTATTGAACGTGGTTGTGAGTGGCACAGAGGTGGTGGGCTGAAGGCCTCTGAGGAGCCGCGTCCCAATCGTGGGCTGGTCTCCTGCCCACAGAGGAGCCTCAAGCTCTCCCACAACCAGGCAGGGATTCGGGAAAAGGAAGAGGGCTCCCTGGTGCTCTCTCAGCTTGGCTGTTTTCTTGCAAATATTTCATGACCCAACTAGGTATCATCATCAGTGCTAGAAGGGAGGGGGGGTTAACCTAGCACTGATGATGTTCCCTAGTTTGATAATGAAATGTCTGCAAGAAAACTACTAAGCTCAGAGGTCCCAAGGACCCACCACCACCAGTTTTCCTCCTCCTCCTCCTCCCTTTCAACATTGATGATGTTAACTAGTTGGGTCATGAAACATTTGCAAGAAATAACCTTTGCTTCAGATTTGTACCCGGCTGAGGAGCAGAGACCCCACCCTGCCCTCCCACTTCTCCCTCCTATAAATAAAAGAACGCCCAATTCTGAAGGTTTTTAGGCTGAATGCCTGTGGATTCCACTTTAGCATGCAAATAGATTTAATGAGCACCTTCAGCTGCTGTAAGCATAAATATGTGCCCCTCCCCCCACCAGCCATTTTCTCAGTAATGAATGAACCCTGAATGTCAGCCTGTCCCCAGCTTGAGCATTTAGGAAAGAAAGACTACACTTGCAGAGGAAAAAGCATGCTTTTACTAAGCTCCAGTGGTTACAGCTCCAGTGGTTACAGCATAAGCAGAGCCAGATCTGAATGTCCCCGCGCAAATTTGGTGCATTTCCCTTCTCCCAGGTCCCCCCCCCCCCCCCCCGCTTTGGCCATCTGGTCAGTGTCCAATCATATTCAGGTTAGTTGTTTTGGTAACAGTTCTGGGTTTGGCGCCTCTTTGGTGAATCTTTGCATTCCCGTCTCACGGCTGTGTCCTTGGATCTCTCAACCGTTGTGTCCGATGGGCGCCTCTGGTTCCTGTCATGCCCTCCCTTCGTCCCCTGGCCTGGTTCTCCCCTCCCCCTTTTATGGCAGGATGCCATCAAGGTGAAAGGAAGCTGAAGCTGCAGTGATGGCTGATGTGACACCGGCGTAGACAATACGGCAAAACTGGAGGGCTGTTATTTCCCCAGCACTGGTTCAGATATTGCCTGCCATTCGGTATGCAGGGACACGTCTAGCTGGGTGCCTTCAGGAAAGGGGCTTGCTGTTTCCCCCCTCCCCACTCTTAAAAATAAATAAATAACATAGGCGAATTAAATGCCTTGAAATACCCAAAACTGGGGCGAGGGTCCATGAACTCCAGAAGCGACACAAACGGGGAATTGTGGCCTTGCATCGCCCAGGTGGATTATGTGGAAAGGAGAGCGTGTGTTTGGTGTGCGAGCAGCTATCTTTAAACCCATGTGCACACACAGCCCTTTTCACCCGGTGGACTGCTGTCAAAATTATAGCACAGTTTTCTCTAACTGCCCAGAATGGAGACAGACGGAAAATCGGAGCTAGTTTACACCAATATATCAAGAACCTATCAGGTTAAGGCAGGAAGACCAAATTGGTCTGGTTTTTTTTTTACAATTTCTGGGGATGATTATCCTGTTTTCCTTGGCAGCCTCCCCAGCCTCTAAGCCAGGGCTCAGGGTTTTCCTGATTCCCTCCTCTGCTTCCAATTCTGCCAGCAGCCCCCAAAATGCCCCCTGCCCCTTTTCTCCAGCTCTGAGACAAGGACACCCCCTTGGAACAAACAGGATCCCCCCCCTTCCAAGAGAGGCATCTGTCATGGAGACCGAGGAGGAAGGGAGGGATTCTCTGGCCAAGCATCCGTCCAGATCAACCCCCAAACCTGTTGCAAATATCCCGGCTCTGGAGAACAGGGAGATGGAGGAAGAACTGCACGGTTGCCTAGCAACTCCGAGAGCAGAAAGGCTGGACCAGGCTGAGGGTGAGCATCCCGTCTTCCCTGGCCTGAGCCCCAGGATGGGGTCATTTGCAGCTGCTGGATGCGCAGAACAACGTCCTCGGCTGTGCCTTACCTTGTGGCACGAACCAGGCCCCGCTGATAAACCAGAGTCGGGTGGCCCTGGTTGGCATCATGCATTGTGTGAACACAACTGCCCTGTTTTGTGCTATCAGGGGTGGGCAGCTCCTTGGGGCAGCTTGGCTCCCCAAACCTTCCATACAAACACCCCGTCCCTCCGTTCTTTCAGCCAGCCATTTTGGAGAGATTGTGCTGTTTCCCTCGGGAATCGCAATGTGGCCAGTCCCAAAGCGGCTGGTTGCTACGTATCCCCCTCTTCTCTGCCTTGCCTCTGTTCCCCAGAAGGAGCCCCCTCCCCACTTTGGCCCCCAGAGACATCCTAAAGTGGTTGACTTGGTGGCCAGTGGCACATGCACAGAGCTGCGGTGGAGACCAGGCTGGAAGGCAGGCCAAGCATCAGCTGTGGCCGTGAGAATGACCGCAGAGCCACGGATGCCAACTTCAGAGACGAGGAGCAGATAAAGATGGGGAAATAGCAAGGGTAGCTTGGCCTTGCAGATGGGAAATCGTCTCTCTGAGCTTGGCTGTTTTCTTGCAGATGTTTCATGACCCAAATAGGCAATATCATCAGTGCTAGAAGTGGGGAGGAGGAGGAGGCGGCATCCTCTAAGCTTGTTTTCTTAGAAACATTTCATGACCTGGCTAGGGACTCAGTGCAAACCTACTCTCTTCCAGCACTGATGATGTTACCTAGTTGGGTCATAAAATGTTTGCAAGAAAACCACCCAGCTCAGAGGGCACCAGGGACCCCGCAATTCAGCCATGAGCTACAAAGATTCTTTTCTACCCGATTTCTCTCCCGGCCCAGTTCTTGCCGGGGTGCAAACTCACCGCTTGTGGGAGGTTTCCCAAGTTTAGTTGGGGGCCCAGGGTCTAAAACTTGTAGGCTGCCCCACCGCCATAGCCCATCTTCCCAATCACTCCCCATCCTCTTCTATTCCCCCTCCTCCTCCTCTTCTTATTAAAACCAAAACCTCTTTAATTAGCTTTTGAGATATTTAATCACTACAGGCAGGCAACGCAATATTTGTTTAGCTGCAGGCATTCTCTCCCCCCCCCCCCCCCCCCGGAAATGGAGCCGAGGAGCCACAAATAAAACAATGACTCTGCGGGGGGGGGGGGGGGGCTGCCCAGCGCTGAACCTGGATTGTTTGCCAGGAAAGCGGGGTGGGGTGGGTGGGGGGGTGGGGGGGGGGGCAGGCCTGGCTGCAAATGGGCTCTCGCTCTCTTCCTTTTCCTTTGCAATTTCCCTCTTTGCATTGTCAACTCCTCCTCTGGGCTTTGCCTCGTTCCTCCGTTCCTGAAATGCAGGTAGTCCTCGACTTACGACCACAACGGAGCCCCAAAATTTATCTTTGTTAAGCGAAACGATCGTTGTGTGAGTTTTGCCCCATTTCACGACCTTCCTGGCCGCAGTTCTTAAGTTTAAAAGACCGCAGAGGTTTAAGTTTGTAAGCCGGTTGTTAAGTGGATCGCTTTTTTTAGTGCTGTTGTAACTTGGAACAGTCACCAAACGTTGTCAGGTCCCTCTGTAGGTGAAAGAACTAAGAAGGGGAGGCCTGACCCTCCTCACAGACGGAGGGATTATTTCCTTATTGGCGCAGGGACCTTTAAGGCTTGTGGACTTCAAGTCCCAGAATTCCTCAGGTTGTCCTTGACTTGCAGCCATTCATTTAGTGACAGTTGTCAAATCTTGTCCAATCAGAGACAGACCAAGCCCTCTTGTGAAAGGGGCACACAGGTGTTATACATACATACACACACACACACACACACACACACACATAGTTGTACTTTTAAGGTTGTAGCAGCGTTTCGGCAGAATCTCATCTGCCATCATCAGGCTTGTGAGTCACAAACGAACACAATACAGAAGCCTGAAGATGGCAGATGAGATTCTGCCGAAACGTTGCTACAACTTTAGCTCCCCTCCAGCTCCCAAGGTGGCCGGGGGGGGGGGGGGGGGGGGGGGTGGCCCCCGGGGGGGGGGGGGGGCGGGCGGGGCGCCGCCTCCGCCCCCCCCCCCCCCCCCCCCCCGCCCGCCCCGCCCCCCCGCACCCCCCCCCCCACCCTGTGGGTTGAGTTCCAGGGGAGTCCGTTTATCTCGCTTAGGTGGAGAGGAAGCCGGATCTGCTCTGGCAGCCGACTCCTGGCTTCCCTCCTCCCTCCGTCTTGGGGGGACTCCAGAGACAGGCGAGTCGGAGGCAGGTGGCTGAGTGCGCACCATCGCTCTCCCCGCTAATGGGCCTTCCTCCACCTCAAGCACATCGGGTGACTATTATGGGCTGGAGAGGAGGATGAGTCGGCTTGCCAGGTGGCCTGGCTGGGAGGCTGCCTTGCTTTTACGCCTGCTTCTCCGGCTCCTGGCGAGACGCGTTGCCCTTCCTGGCTCTCCTGCAAAGCCACAAACCGCCACCCCTGGCACGTCCGGCTGGACCGTCCCCGGACGGGAGCAACGGAGGAGCCAGGACTGGGGAGATGCAGACCCTTGAATAGGCTGCACACGGGGACCACGAGATCCGGAGGCCCTTCAACCCTGGCTTAAGGGCTGGAAAGCGCCACTGAGGCCAGGCTAGGGGTTCACCTGTTCCAGGGAGGGGGTGCAGCAGTCCAAGCCGAGGTGTGTTCCCAGGACCCCAGTTTGGTGGCTCCGACTTCCACCCTTCTGACCAGCCGCTCTCTGACCTCCAGCCTCCCTCCCTCCCTCCTTGGTTCTACACTCCCCCTCCCCAGTTACGATTTCTTCTGCCCTCCCAGGCGTCTGTGCAGGAAAGGCCAAGAAAAGCACTTGAAAAGTGATTTATGCCTACAAAAATATCATTATTGGAGCTTGCCCGACACGGCTGCTTGGTTTGCAAGGAGCAATTGGCTAACTCCAGGAAAGGAGGGGGAGGCAGGATGCTAACCACTAATTCGGGGGTGCCAAAAGAGAGAGGACTGAGCGCGGCCTCCCCTTCCCCTTGCAGTCCCTGGCATCCCCCCTCCACTCACCCACCCACCCTTCGCCTTGAGATAGGATGAACCGTAGAAAACTGACAGCGGAGAGAATTATGGCTCAATTGTGGTCAGTGGAAAATGAGAAAAGGAGGTTTGCTTTATTAGATCATATAAGCCCACTTCCCCGCTTGCATAATTGCAGAGGAATTTCCACAAGCCTTTTTGTAGAAGTGGACGTGGTTTCACTGGGAGTTGCATAACACCGATGCTCGTTTTATAACCCCATACCCCGCCTTCTAAAGGCAGGCCTTCCCCGATTCCCATTGGCTCTCCCCTAATGCAGCCAAATTTAATCAGCTCCCCGCCTATTGTATTCTGCTTTAAATTAAGGAGGCTCGTTTCGGAGGAAAGCAGGATTAAGCTTATTAATCGATCAATTTCCCTGTCTCTTGAAGAAGGGATCAGAAAGCCAAGATCTCACATCCAAGGTAGAGTTTTATAACATCATTTTTTCAAAAACATGATTTCCCCCAGCAACTGAGCAGCTTAATGCTTTGGATTCCAGGTAAAGCAGAGAGTCTGGTTTGACGTTATAATGGTTGTTTCCCTACAACTGGATCCTGCAATCTTATCTCACCCCAGAAGATTTAGATTTCGACAATCTGGGGGGGGGGGTGGGCTGGGAAGGGAAGGGGAGCTCATCAAACTTGCATATGACACTAAATCGGCAAGAACAGCCAACCCTCCTCCGCAGAAGGCAAGCTAGGGGTCCAAAAGGATCTTGACAGATGGGTCCTATCCAACAAAAAGAAATTTAATGTGGGGAAAAGCAAGGTTTTATATACAGATTGGGCAAAATCTGGCTCAAAAACAGTCACTGTGAGAGGAACCTTGCAATCCTAGCGGACGATCCCTTAAACATGAGCCAGCCGTGTGCGGCAGCAGCCAAAAAAGCTCATAGGATCCTTGGTTGTATAAACAGAAGCACAGAATCAAAATCAGGTGAAGTATTAGTACCACTTTGTAAAGCTTTACTTTATCCTGCATCCAGTTTTGGTCCCCCCATTACAAAAAAAGATGTTGAGACTTTGGAACGAGTGCAGAGAAGAGCAACTAAGGTGATTAAAGGCCCTGAGACCAAAACATAGGAAGAATGATTGCAGGATTTAGGTTTGGCCAGCAAATGACAGCAATAGTCCAGTATTTGCAGGGCTGCCACAGAGAAGACGGGGGGTCAACCTGTTTTCCAAAGCCCCAGAAGGCGTCACAAGAAGCAACGGATGGAAACGAAGCAAGGAGAGAAGCAACTGGAACGGGGGAAGAATTTTCTGACAGGGAGGACGGTTAACCAGTGGAACTGCTGGCCACCAGAAATCATGGGTGCTCCCTCACTGGAGGTTGTTAAAAAGAAACTGGGCAACCCTTTGTCAAGGTTCTGCTGCTTGAGAAGGGTGCAGGACTAGAAGAGGGGTCCCCAGCCCCCGATCCATGCACTGGCACCGGCCCATGCCAGACACCGGGCCACACAAACAAGCGAAGCCCCATCTGTGGGAACTGCGCCGCCTCCGGTCTGTGTGAAAGCCTCTTGCCACTGGACCGGTCCCCGGTGCCCAAACGTTTGGGGGTCACTGGACCTGAAGACCCCCAGAGTCCCTCCCAGCTCTATGCTGATGGATTGACTGAGAAGAATGAAGGTGTTCCTCCAACACAGTGAAACGCTCCAGTACAGCCTGGGTGTGTTTGCACGCTTCTCTGACCACTGATTAACTTGAACCAGTTTCAGAGTTGAGGTCAGTGGAATTAACCTCCGCAGAAGTGTAAACTAATCGTGCTTCGTTGGCAGCCTTTGCACACAGCATCCTGAGCCATGAACCGAGCCACCGATGGTTGCCTAATGCGTTGTGTGAACTCAGCCGTGGGAGCAATTGCAGAGGAGCCTTGGATGAGAACTCAGGATACGGCTTGCGTGTGGCCAGAAGCCATAGCTGGGTTATGGATGGGAGTGAACCTGGGGCAGCCACCATTGCCTACAAACTAACAATGGTGGCCACTTGGCAGTGACACGGCACAGCTTCTGAAATGGAGGACAGGCCCGAGCACAGGAGGTGCGCATGAGATGGAGGTGCGCCCAGAGCCATTAACCTGCCACAAAGATTGAACAAAAGCAACATTTGGCAACGGAGGAGCATGGAAAGGAGACTTGATCAGATCTATGGCCCACTTGGCCATTTGGCTTTGAGGGGAAGGCGGGCGAAGGGGGCTCTGGATGTCTTCCTTCATCTTTTGTGGGACCAGGGTTCCTAGGAAGCAGAATACCCCACCGCGAAGGGGGCCAGAGTCAGGGGAACCTCGTGATCAGGTTTCACTTAGTGCCAGGTCCGGGTCTTCGCAGCTGTCCCTTACGCCTTTGTTTATTTTTCCATCCAATTTCTGATCTCGGTCAATGAGCCTGGGCAGCGTACAATTCAAGAAAGTCATTGCAGTCAAAAACATTTCAACACCACTGGAACATCCAAAATAAACAAATGTACAGGGCAGGCGAGAGACGTGGCCAGTTAGCTATGCAGACGGAAAAGGGGGCCCGTGACCCCTTCATCGCCCTGGGCTGGGGGGCCCAGCCGGGTTTTCAGGGCTGGGCGAAAGGCTGTGGGGGTTGGGGCCATGCCGATCTCAGAAGGGAGGGCGCTCCATAAAGGGGCCGCTGCAGGAAAGGCCCGTCCCCCGGTCCCTCCCAGCGGACCCCCTTCGGCTGACGGGACCTGCAGCCTTCCCACGCTGCTGGGTCCAATTGGACAGGGAAAAAAGAGCGTTTTCCGGGCTCTGCTCCTGCTCGCGTTGCCTTCCTGGCCAGGCCCAGCGGAGGGACGGTGTGCCGTGTGCCGTTTCAGGCGAGGGCAGAGCTTCTCCCATCTCTGACCATCTGTGCCACTCGCTGCAGTGCCAGGCGCACGCTGAGCCGGACAGGGTGCCACGCCTCTGCGCCCGTCTGCTCTTGGCACACACGGCCAACCGCGCTTCGTGCGTGCGTGTGTGTTTGTGTGCAAGAAAAGAGGGGGGGACGGCAGGGGGCCAGGGCAGCAGATGGAGAAGGAGCAGCTGGCTGGAGTTTCTCCACCTGCTTGGCATCCTCGTCTCAGGGAGGCTGTAGCCCCCCCCCCACTCCAGTCCTGGTGGATGGGGAGGAGGGCAGCCCCCCCCCCAGGGAAAGAGGGGTCCCAGCTTTGGAAAGAGAGAGAGCCTGCTTGCATTGGAGGTCTGGGTCCTGTCCCCACATTCAGGGGAGGGAGGGCTCACGTATCACAGCTGGCGGTCAGCCCTGGCTTACAAACCAGCATTAAGCCACAAGGCAGCTAGTTTGGGTGCAGCCAAGCAATGATCATTGATTAAATCAACCGTGTTTTGGTAGCTTCAAGCCAGAAAATTGCAAAGGCTTCTGACCATTTCAGAGACGGGTTTTCTCCCCGTCTTTTGCACGGAGAGGCCAAGGATCTGTGCTGAGCAAGGCACCCACCGGAGGGCGCTCTCACAAGGGACACCCAGCGGCCAGAACTAGAACTCGCCAAAGTCTCCTGCTGCTTGGCCCAAAGTCACCCAAGCGGCTTTCATGCCTGGGCAGGGGCTAGAACTCACAGCCTCCTAGTTTCTAGCCTGGTGCCTTCAGCCCTGGTCCCGAGACTTTCTCCATAGGACCAGGTAGAATGACGCAGGTGAGTTACATCTTCCACCTGGGCTCACCACGATAGCTTCTTCCTCTAGGACTGGACTCAAAACAAGAGCATCCTTTGAAAAATCTCTCCGGGCTGGGTTTTTTTTGGGGGGGCGGTGGGGTGGTGGCAGGAGAGCCGGGTGCAGCTCAAGAACAGACCTTTGGGGAGCACCTGGTATTCTGAGGACTTTTGACCTGTGATTTCCATCTTCTCAGCAGGAACCTGGCCTCTCACCCAGCCAGCCGTTCTCGCTTTCAGCCCCCTGAAAGGGGGTGGCCTTGAGATGGGGGTGCCCCAAGGAGAGAGGGGGCGGTGGCTTGGTGGGAAAAGAGGCAGCCACCCACCAGATCAGGGTGCCTGGCACCTGTCACTTTATGAATGGAGCCCGTTCTGCAGATCTCCATAGCAACAGCCTGATTTTTCTCCCACTATTTCTTAAGGACAAACAACTGACAAGAACTTGCGAGGGGCTCCCTCCTCTTCTCCCTCCCCCTCCCCTTTTTTTCTGTTCAGAGAGGAACCCCCCCTCCCCCAAATTCTCTCCTCCAACCCTTTTTGCCGGGTTCGGTGCTTTCCGAAGGTGGCGGGTTCTCCGGTCCTTCCGTCGATTCCGACGTGTCCTTGGTCAGCATGTTTCCCCTCACAAAAAAGCCGTGGTCCTTTTTCAGATAAGGACGAAGGAGTCTTCACACAAACTCTGGAGTCAGAAAAGCACTTCTGGAGTTGGAAACCGGAGTTCGGATAAGCATTTTCTTGTGGCCATTCCTATTCCTCCTTTTAGTGCCCAAACGATCTGAAGTCCTTTTCAAAAGCTTCCCTTGGAATCTCTGTCTCTGGAATCTGTAGCCCCTTTTAGGTAGCCATGGATTCATACTTCGTGGTTTGAATAAACCAGGATTCTTTATCAGGGTTTGTGGAACCCCCCGTTATGTCTTCAAGGCTTGGAGCTCCCAGGAAAGGAATTTTGATGGCTCCAGCTGGTTATTCTTCTTCCGTATTCAGCTGGAGTCTGTAACTGGGTTTTAAAAAATAACGTTCATGTTTTAAAAGAGATTTTTACATCTTTTATTACATCTTTGTTTTCCTACGGATAATCCTCAACTTACGACCACAGTTGAGCCCAAATTGCTGTGCCTCCTCTGGAGAGCTGGGGAGGTGCTTAAGTTCGGAGGATCTGCGTTGGGGATACGCTTCTCTTCGCTGGGAGAAGAACAGAAAAGGATAAATCCGAATTGAAACTGCTTCGCAAAGCGCAAAAGCGCAACGACCGCACCTGTCCGGCGCCAAGATCTCCGCCCCTCCCCTCCCCACGTACACCTGAAGATGAGTGGACTTCAACTCCCAGAATTCCCCAGCCAGTCTCTTTCAAGATTGGTGGGGTCAGTAAGGAAAGGACTAGGATCATGTGTGGAGTTCAAGCATAGAGGATTTATGATCACAGCCTGTATGCAGGAATCTGGTCAGCTAAGGGTCAGAACTAAATTGGCACTAGGTAAGTTAGTGGAATTCAAGAGCGGCTGGACTTTTGTGGGAACGCAAGCAGGGGTGGGATTCAATTTTTTTAACAACCGGTTCTGTGGGCGTGGCTTAGTTGGTGGGTGTGGTTTGGTGGTCATGTGACTGGCTGGGTGTGGCCAACTCAACATCACTCATATCAAGGCACACATCGCCTCGCCTGGCCTCTCATGACTGTGGGGATGCTGCAACAGTCGTAAGTGTGGAAAATGGTCATAAGTCACTTTTTTCAGTGCCATTGTAACTTTGAATGGTCGCTCCACGCAAGCAAAGGACCAGCAAAGGAGGGGGAAAAAACTCCAGAGACGTTCCTGAGACAGGAAGTCTAGTCCTGCCAAGAATGTAATAAGGGTTAACGGAGAGGCAGTTTCTGTAAGCAACACCAGAATGTTTCCTTCCTGCCTTCCTTACAGGATTAGCGCAGTAATTTCTTCTAACAACCGGTTCTCCGAACTGCTTAGAATGTTAAGAACCGGTTCTAGCGAATAGGTGCGAACCGGTAGAATCCCACCCCTGAACGCAAGGATTCCAAATTGATAAACATTTAACTTCGCGCCTCTAGCTCTGCCTCTTCTTCTCCTGCAGGAAGACTTCAATTCCCAGAATTCCTCAGCCAGCATGCTATTCTCTTATATAAAATGCTTGCCGTGCTGAGACAGGTATTATAAATACCCAGATTTTACGTTTTCAGTACGGCATAAGTAACAGAACGATGCTTAAAATCCGAATAAACCTTTCTGGTAGCACAAATATCCATGCCACCCAAATCTCGAGTCACGTCCTTCTAACCCCCAAAGTCTTTTGTTTCTCAACAGCGCCTTTCTTCCCTCCAGACTAAACCATCATCTGCAAAGTATAATTTCAGATTGAGTAAATCCAATCCCCTTTTTCCCTCTCTTACATTTTGCAACTCCATATATTTAACTCATGTTTTTTCCCCCTGCCACACAATTTTTGATATATCTTTCTGCCATTGTTTAATTGGTACATCAGATGTCAAAACGGGTATTGTCTGAAACAAAAATAATAACGTTCTAGGCAAAACATTTGTCTTAATCACAGAAATTCTCCCCAGCTATGACAATTGTTTTTGTTCCCATCTTAACATATCTTTTTAAAATTTCATTCCAACTCTTAACATAATTATTTTGAAATAAGAACAATTCATATTTGCATATTAATAACCAAGCATTGGATCTTCTTCTCAACCTTAAAACCCATTTTATTCATCAATTCTGTTTGATCTTGAATCTTTGATTTTTTTTTTTTGCCAACATCTTTGTCTTCTATTTATTAAAACCTCTTAAAACCCACTAATGCACCAAATTCTTTAAGTTTTCCCATTAATATTTAAATTCCCTTTAAAGAATCTTCTAAAACCAGCACCAGGTCATCTGCAAAAGCCTTTAGTTTACAAGTCTCTTTTTAAATCTTTATAGCCTTAATCCTCTATTCTTATTATATCTATATTCAATATTTCTATAACTAAAATAAACAGAATAATAGGCAATGGGCAACCCTTTCTTGTTCCTTTTTGTATCTCACAGGGTTTAGTTAAATCTCCATGAACCCTAATCCTTCTGTGAAATGTATATTGATTTTATCCATTTTATAACCTTCTCTCCAAAGTTTATATCTCCCAAATTTTTAAATAAAACCATCCAATTCAAATTATCAAAAGCTTTTTTTGCATCTAAAAACTGAATACAACTTGTTTTTCATGTGGCTTCCAATATTTTGGAATATCTGACACAATTTTAATATTACCTTTTAATCATATTTTATGGTATCATTATGATGATCTTCATCAATAAATTCTTCTAAAATTCTTTTCAATCTATCAGTTACCATCATGGTGAACAGTTTATAGTCATTATTAAGGAGTGTCCTTTTTTTTTTTTTTTGAGCATTAATGCAAAATTTGTGTCTTTCAAAGTCTCAGGCATCTTTCCTGCCTGTAAAATAAAATTCTTCATGTTTTGCAAAGCTTGTAAAAAGTTCATCCTTAAAGCATTTATAGCAAAAACCTGAAAATTGATTTGATCCAGGCACTTTTCCTAGTTTAATCAATTTTATAGCTCCAGACACCGCTCTTACTATTATAGGTTTGTTCATAATCTTGTTTCTCTGTAATTTTTAGCAATTTTTGCTTTTTTAAAATACGTATCTATTTTTTCCAGGTCCTTTATACAGATTGGAATAACATTGATGAAATGCTTTTTGTATTGCTGTATTGCCTCCCGCTTCTCCGATATTTCCTCCCTCCCTCCTTTCTTCCTTTCTCTCTTTCCTCTCTTCATCTCTGTCTCCTCCCTCCCTCCCTTTCTTTCTTTCCTTCCTTCCTTCTCCCCTCCCTCCATCTTCTTCCCCCCTGCCTCCCTCCATGGCTGACTCCCTGGGCCCTTGGGACCCTCCGCTGTTTGGTGGCCCTGGGTAGATTTCCAAGGAGGGCCGGGCTTTGTGTGCTCCCCTCCCCTCTTTCCTGCCTGGCCCATATTCTCCCTGGCAGCGTTCAGGTGTTGTTTGGGGGGAGGGGACTCCACAGGGTTCCTGCTAGTCAGCCCAGCCCCAGCAGACCCCTTGCAAGCTGGATGGCAAGCTAGCAAGGGTCTGGGGGCTGCTGCATGCCTCCCCTTCCACCCTGGGCTCTTTCTCAGCGGGCAGCATCCATCCAGATGGAAATAAATCCATGAATACTCCTCCCGCCTCTCCCAAACTATTCTCCTGTCTTCTCTGGAGAGGCTGTGAAGAGCTGAGCGAGTCTGTCGCGCGGAATCTGGGTCAGGGACTGGCTTCGTCTCTGCCGAGATGCTTCGGAAAAGCTGCACGTTGCTTGAGGGGGGATCGCTTGTGCTCGCTCAGCCTGGAATGAAAGGGGGAGCCGAGGAGGGCAGGGGAAGAAAGGGGGCCTCTGAGCACAGGCAGAGGGCCTCTCTGGCCGCTGAGGAGCAGGTGCCACTGTCAGACCTGCCCCAACGTACACCTTCAGGAAAGAAAGACCCTCGACTCCCTTCGGCTGAAGTGATAGGTTCTTCTACTAAAGTTAAGCGGTTGCGGAAAAAGTAAAGCTACATCTGAAGGTTCCCATGCAAAGGTTACACTCCCCCCCCAATTTCCTTTGCCCTCCCCCCTTGACCAGTCCATCGGTGTCCAATAGGATGCCTTTAGTTTGGGGCTCAGAACTTGCCGCCTCTCAATGCAGTTTCACGTTGGGCTCCCAGGCCAGTTGTCCTTGGAGGCTGGTTTATTCCGGTTTGGCCCTCCTGGTCCTTGTCAAGGTGTCTCCCCTCCCACCATTTGTCTTCTCATTCCCAGGCCCACATGTTACTTCCCCAAATTCCTTCCCCCCTCCCTTGCCATTTGTGGCAGGATGCCAGCGAAGCCAAGAAGCTGGAGCGGGCAGCCACCTTCTGTATCGGACGGAGCTCCTGGGGGGTAAAAGACACGGAAGAAGCCATGGCCTGGTGGTCATTGGGGGATGTTGTGGGTTGCACCCTCCCGAAAAGACTCGGGGACCCTTCGCTTGGGACATGTGCAGCCTTGCCCGGCACCCTGGGCCTTAACCGTCTTCTGTAGCTCGCTGTCCCTCCCTGTGCTATTTTCCGAAGGTGGGTTGTTGTTTTTTTACAAAATGGAAAGGAAAGGGTACCTATCCACACCTGAACCTTATCCACACATCACACTAAGCCATCATTTGTTTAACTAAGTTTTATTGGATACATTAGGGTTTGGCTGGGTTCCTCCAACGCACCAGGCAGATAAAGCACGGTTTGTTAAATCAGACTGCACAGCAAGCTAAACCAAAGACAAACAACCACTTTGAAGGAGCAGATCTAATCACGCAGGTGACTGGGGGAATCCTGCAAACTTTAGCTCTGAGGCAGGGCCCATCAGGTGTGGTTCCAGTCACCTTTGAAGCCCCTCGTGGCTCACCTTATGCCTCTTTTGACTACGCAAAGATTCTAAGCTAGGCCCTCACGTGATGCCTCCTTCCAGCCTAGCTGGCACTTTCCCAACAATACCCATCTGATTCAGCCAGGCAGGATAGTTGGGTTCTGGGTCTCTACCTGGGGCTGGAAGGGGCCTTGGAGGTCTTCTAATCCAACCCTGCTCTACCACTCCAGACCAATAATGGCTGTCCAGCCTCTTCTTGAAAACCTCCAAGGACTCCGGGCTTCCTAGTTGCAAGCCAAGCTGGACTCAAAGTGTGTGGAGGAGATGAGATTGTTCCATTCGTTTTATAGATTTGGGGGGCAGTGTGGCAGGAGTTCGGGTGCCCCTCCCCCCAGCAATCTATTCCAGATAGTTCCATCTCAGCTGGCAGCCTTGATTTCTGCTCGCTCCCCTGAGGACTGGTGGAGTTGCAAAGCAAGGGGGAGGGAAACGCTTTCTCTCTCCTCCCCCCCTCCAGATTTGATGAACCTTTAACCTCTCCTTTTCAACTGCCCTTTTTTTTACGGCCAAACCTTGCACAAAGCCTTGTGCCAATTCAGCTGCTCCCGCTGAGGAAGGCGCTCCGGCGATTTGATCCTCCGGCCCTTTTCTTGCCGCCACTCTTTGCTTTTGCAAAAAATAAAAACCAAAAATGCCACTTGGATGCTTTCCATGGCCAGAAGAGATGGGGTTGTTCTCCCCACGCCCCCACCTCTCCTTTCTGCCAGCCTAAAAGCAGAGAGACCGGAAGGAGGGCCTGCGGGGGGGTGGGGGGTGGGAGAAAGGGGTGCCTGTGTTTTCATGAGTGGAATTCCACAGGGGAGGCAAGTGGCCCTAGAATAGAGCGGCTGGGATTCCTTCAGCACCTCAAAAGCTCAGAGAGAGAGAGAGAGAGAGAGGGAAACAGGCTGAGTGGAATAACTCTGGACAAGCCGTTTCCAACCAACAGCTTCTGAAACGCCAAAGGGAGGCAATTCCGTTCTGACGGCTGCTCTTTTGAATTAATTGCAGGGGGTCCTTGACTTAAAACCACTCATTTAGTAACCGGAATTGCAATGGAACTGGAAAAAGTGACTAATGACTGTTATTCACACTTACGACTGCGGCAGCATCCGCCTGGTCAAAACTGGGATGCTTGATCATGGATTCATAATTACGACGGTCGCAGTGTCTCGGGGTTACGTGATCCCCCTTTGCGACCTTCAGACCAGCAATGTCAATGGGGAAGCCCAGATGCACTGAGCGACCATGTTACTTGCAGTGATTCACTTAACGACAGCGGCAAGAAAGCTCACTAAAATGGGACAAAACCCACATATCAACTGTCTCGCTAAGTAACAGAAATGTCGGGCTCAGTTGTGGTCATAAGTCGAGGAGGACCTACAAATGGTTCCCCAACTCAGTCTAGAGAAGATTTTCTCAGCCTGGTTTCTTTTTAAAACCGAAACCAGGTGAGCCCAAAGCACTTTCGGTCTGCGTCCTACTAAGAAAACCGACGTCACGGAGGGCAGGGAGCAGGAAAGGGTTTTCAAGGGGTTTAAGCCCCCAGGAAGAGTTGTGTGTGTGTGTGTGTGTGTGTGTGTGTGTGTGAAAGACAAGGGAAATTTGCACCCCTGCAATCATCTTCTGCGGTCAATTGAAGTAAAAAGGCCTGATTGATCATTGCTTCTCCCTCTGTTTATCTCTGGATTATTTTGATTTGGTGTCAAATATGAAACCTCCTAAGTGGGCAAAACTGTCAGATGAAATTATTAGCTAACTAGAATTACACGCCAACTCTCCAATATTATTTGAGACGTTGGGAGACCCGTGATGGGCTCTCTTCTTTTTTTTCCTTTGGTAAACATCCTGATTTTTGCCCTCCAGAAATTCATGTCAGCTCTCAAATAGGCCTAACTAGCCAAGATAAATATTGATACCTAATACAGCTGGATGTTAGACACGCAACGCAATGCCTGCCAAGGATTCGTATCTGTTGGACATCTGGCAAGACCTGCCTAGGAGAATTGGCGGGAAGAGAGGGGGGGTTAAGTGGCCGGTGCAGACCACCCAGTCCATGCGGGATGACCCACGGTGGGGCATCCCTGGAGCTCTCAGGCACCTTGGAGGTCTTCTAGTCTAAACCCCTGTCCAGGCGGGATTTAAATTGTATTAAGCTTTGGTCCGTAACTGACTTCAGCTTTGCATCAATTGTGGAAGTGATTCTGACGTCTTCCCCAACCTGCCACTCCACCTGGATTGCGCTTTCCTCCTCACGCTCCTAGACATCTAGAAAGCGTCAGGGTGGAAAAGGGGAGGGGTCTTCCACTCATTTGTATCTACCCAAGTTGGAGCCTTCCCCCCCCTCATCCTGTCTGCAGATTGCAACCCTCTCCCACCCCACGTTCCCACAAGAAGGATGAACCCGCCAATTCTCCAGCCCTCCGGCAGGTGGCGCTGTCCTGCCTCCTTCCATCCCGTGCTCTGCCCAAGGCTACCTCATGAACCCACCTGCCGGTCCTGGAACAGCCTTGCAAAGCAGGCTGCAGCCTGACAGGTGAAGCAAGGATGGGAAAGTCTAGAACTGGGTGTAACCTGGGGTTTTTTTTGGGGGGGGGGGGGGAGAAACCAAAGAGGCAAAAGAGGGCAAGAGGCAGCGGCTGGATTGGGGGTCTTCCTCTTCTAAGGGAAGGAGCTGATTTGACAACAGCTGCCCAGGCTGTTCTGCTCTCTCACTCTCTCTCTCTCTTGCACACACACACACCCAGTAGACAATGGGGAGATAAAACCTGAGAGAGAGAGAGAGATGACCTTGATTGCTAATTACAGCCCAGAGGCTGAGATTCGATGCTAATTGGCTCCCCTGTCAGGGAAGCTGCAGGCATATAAAGAGACCCTTTTGCAGGCTCTGCTGTTCCTTGGAAGCCCCCTCCATGGATCATTCGCTCCCCTGCAACCTTCTCTGGGCTTTGGGGAAGGGGCCTAGGGGGTGGACCCTTTGGCTACCTCCAGGATAAAAAGGTCCTCCTAAAGGAGACGGTTTGTAGCTCCGGGTGGAAAGGAGAGGCTCTCTGTGCCCACTCTCAGCTGGGTGGTTTTCTTCCAGACCTTTCATTGCCCAACTAGGGAACCTCATCAGTGCTAGAAGGGAGGAGGAGGGGACGATGGGCTCCTTGGTGCTCTCTGAGCTTGGCAGTTTTCTTGCAGACCTTTCATGACCCAACTAGGTAACATCATCAGGGCTGGGGCATTCTGGTCAGTGGGCAGCATCAAACAGGGCTTTCCTGGGATTAGAAAGAAGCTCGCGGCACCCTCGCCCTCCTCCACATCTACCCACTGATGGGCAACCCAGAGGGGGGAGGAAGGTGGAGCAGCCCAAAGGGGACCCAGCCGAAATGTGGGCAATTGCTGGTGAAATAGATTGCAAATCAAATCGGTCTACAGAGTGACCGGTCTGGATAGCTGGGATTGCCGCCTGTCAGGACCAATATCGTCCGATTTCCAGCCAGGCACAGCAATGTATCTTCCCAGACCCTATTCGGGAGGGAGGGAGGGAGGGAGATAATCGCGGGGGCTTTGAGGCTTCGATAGGGTGAGATAAGAGCCTCGATTGCAGCCAAGAAAACTTCCCTGCAGCACCAGGCAGGAGTCGAGGCCCGGGGTGCGGGTATGTGGGGGTACGTGGGTCGGGCCCTGAGCCTTTCCTTCCCCCTGCTTCTACCTCCAGGGACTCAGGGGTCTCTTTTCCCCACCTCAAGAGGGAAAAGTCCCACATCGGCAGAAGAGCCCCTGCATCCCACCTTCGGCTCTGGCTGAAAAAGTTCAGGAAAGCGGCTGCAGCAGCTGAAGAAGGGCTTTGCTGAGTGAGATGAGTGGCGTATCAATTTAATAAATAAATTAAACCCACAATTGCTCAGGGAAGCAGGCAGCCAACTGGAAAAGGGGCTTGTGCCTTCTCTGTGCAAAAGAGACCCCCAATCAGAGCTGGTCCTCCTTGAGGCCCATTTCCCACCCTCCACCCCCCCCCCACTCTGCTCTTTCCTTTGCAGGAGGGGCGGAAGGAGGTTTTCTCAACCGGACACACAGGAATTGGCGTCCAGAACTGCCTGCCCAGATCTAAGGTTCGAGGTTCAAGTCCTTTCCCCAAACTGACCGGCGGGATTCTTGGTGCGCTACTAATTATCAAGAGACTTCTGAGAGAATTGTGGGTCACAAAGAAACCAATTTCCTGCTCCAGAACTTTACAATCCAAGAGGCTGGGTCAGTTGCTGTTTTTCTCTCCTTCACCCTGCATTCACACAATACCCTAACACCCAGGTCAGGTTTATTTGCAAATTGTCATGTAAGTCCTACGCCACACCTCCATGCACCTGCAAATGTTTTACGCGTGCTTTTAAACCATGGTTTGCTTATCCACTGTTTCCTGAATAAGCTACAATGGACTGGATGTGGACTTTCTTTTTAAGCCAAGAATCGTGGCCTAAAATCTCAGGTTCACACGTTACCCAGGCAGCCCAGGCGAGCGGCCTTATCAGGCTTCCTGGATAAAAAGGAGATTTCCAATGGCCTTTCAGGCTGATTGGAAAGCACATTTTGCCTTTTTTCTTCTTAAGTTGTTTGGCAAAAAGGACCAATCTGAGTATCTGTTTATGCGTGGGAGGGTTTGGTTACCTTTCAATTTGCTATTTTTTAATAAAATATTTTCACTCGTCGGATATTTATTAAGCACAAGGCGTGTGTGCCTGCAAACTGTTTCTTTATGAGCTAATATTTTAAGTTAATAGCAAATCTGATTAATAATTATTACCGGTTGCTAGGTCTTCATACTGTAAATAGGCAGGGACCATACATAGTATACATAGTATAAAATGTTTTTTTTTTTCTTTTCCCTTTCTTTCAAGTTTGGAAAATACGGTTTCTCATGAGAAATGTTTCTTCCAACATGTCAAGCATAGAAGCTACCGGGGCCTCTTTTTCCCTCCACCCCTGCACAGCTATTGCTGGAGTTTTTCTTTGTTGTTGCAACTTATTTCTTTAAAAACAACAACCCCCTTTTCTTGCTAACATATTTCCCTCATCCCAGTAACTGTAATTCCCGCCCCCCTTCCATCACGTAAGTCCTACGTCACACCTTCCGCATGTTTGATTTGTGACGTCTGGTCTCGGAATTAATGCCCTTCGTGGGTGTCAGTGTTTCTAGTCTGTGCTAATACAGGCAATCTTCAACTTACAACAGTTCACTTAGTGACTGGCATTGAAAAAGTGACTTAGGAGCCATTTTTCACACCTATGACCGTTGTAGCATTCCCAGGGTCACCTGTGAATGTTCGGACACTTGGCAACTGACTCTTATTTATGATGGCTGAAGGGTCCGGGGTCCCGTGATCCCCTTTTGCGACCTTCTGAAAAGCCAAGCCAAGCCAAGGGGGAGCCCAGTTTCACTTAACAACCGAGTGAGTGACTTACCGACTGCAGTGATTCACTGAACAACTCTGGCAAAAGAAGTCGTAAAACGGGGCCTGTGCTGGACAGTGAGGTGGGGGAAACAGAAATAATAATAAAAGAGCCTGTTTCACTTTTTCCCCTGGCTTTCATTCCTGAAGATGGTCCATAAATCTGTGAGTTTTTCATCTCCCAGGGAAAAACTGCCATTTATCTGGGGGAGTTAATTGCGCAACCTTCTGCTGATCGATACTTGATTGATCAAAGAAATTGCAGGGACAGCGTCAAAGAGCAGAGGAATCAAATCCCCGCCCGGGTCTCAGGGGGAGGAGAAAGGGGGGAGCGTGTCCTATTAGCACAGTGGAAACCTCGGGAATTGCTGGGCTAATGGGGAGAGTAACAAGGTGTCGTAGGGAGTTTGCAGACTTAAGCAGGTTAGAATTAATGGGACGGAACAGCCGGATTCGCACCACACGCCCGGCTGGGTTACGAGGCGCTTGCTTACCGCTCAGTGGGACGTGGGAACCCACCCGGGGATTGTCTGGGTATCCTGGGTGAACCAGCTCTTGGGTTAAGCTAGACTGTGGATTCCTGGGTTAGAGGGAGCAAGCCAGGATGGGGCTTCCTGAGTGGTGGGAACCTGATTTAGGAATACAAGCATTGCTTGTCTACTGTGCTGGATCAAGAAGGGTGGTTTGACGGTAACTGTTTGAAAAGTTGGAGGCAAATCAGGGGTCGCTTCTTTTTAATTTCCTTTCAGGACGGCCAACTGATTAAACTTTAAGATGGGTGGATTTTAACTCCCAGAATTCTGGGAGTTGAAGTCCGCACCTCTTAAGTTGCACGATGGCTGAGGAATTCTGGGAGTTGAAGTCCACCCATCTCAAACTTGCCAAGGTTGGGAACTACCAGATGAGACGGAGGGATCAAGTGCAGGGATCTGCCTTCCTCCACTTGGGGTACCCTCACTTCCCCCCAGTCCTAATGAATTTCCTTTGGCCAAGCTGGGCCCTATCATGGGCCTCTGAGGCTCAAGGCCCCCCCAACTGGCAAAGCTTCAGGGCTCTCCCTCCCCTGCGTTGTTAGGGGTCTGTAAGAGGACAGTGTGGGGGGGTGTATTTCATTAGTCCATGGCCCCCAACCCAGAAATAAGGAGAAATTTCCTGAGTGAGGACAATTAACCAGTGGAAGAGCTGGCCACCAGAAATTGTGAGTGCTCCATCAGTGGAACGCTGGAAGAAGAAATCGGACAGCCATTTGTCTGGGATAGTATAGGGTCTCCTTCTTGAGCAGGGGGTTAGACTAGAAGACCTCCAAGGTCCCTTCCAACTCTTGTTATTCTGTTCATATTTTGGGCTGCAAGGGTATTTTCCACCTCCCACCTCTACTCCCCACAGCTGGGCATCTCTCTTGCAGATTCTGGGTCCTCCTTCAACCCCTGGGGAAAAGAGTGGGTCAGAGGTGGGGGTCTCCTTCCTGCCCAGGGGTGATATACAGCTGCAGGGCTACAGAACAAGGTGGCCATGTTCCCATCAATCATCTCAAGACAGCTTTAACCCGTCTAGCCCCACCAGAAATCTATTTAAATCGATGTTACTGCGAAATCAATATTATGGATAAGATGCAAGATGTTTTATGGAGCTGAAACAGCTGGCGAGCTGTTTGTGGAGGAGGAGCCAGCAATATGGGCCCTCGGCCAGACGGGGCTATGCACCGGGGAGGTGGGGGTGGGGTGGGTCAGAAAAGTCAAGATGGCGGAATCCGAATGAAACCAAGGCAGCTGTGATGATGTTGGGGTCATGAAACGTCTGCAAGAAAGCAAAGGAACTCAGAGAGCACCAATGGCCCGGAGACCCCGTAACTCTGCTGGCTGAGGAAATCGGGGAGTTGCCAAGGTTGGACCCCCCTTGTTGCCCTCTTATCATTCCGGACAAACGGTCGCCCAGCCTCGTCTTGAACAACTGCCAGCGAGGGAGTTGTGGGGCTGAGCTCCGGCACTTGAGCCGTAAAACCGATTTTCATGGGTACCTGAGGGGCTGCCGGAGCAGCTTTTAAAACCGAAGTGCCAGCCGCACAGCCTCACAAATCAGACACTAATGGCTGGGCGAGGGGGGGGGGGAACACTGCTTCCGACTGGCCCCTGTTGCAAGCGCTGTTGCATCATTCATAAATCCTCCGTATTTAATGAGCCTCTGCTGGAGCTGCGTGTGCCCTTTTTTCAGCAGAAGCAGCAGACTGAGGAACCGGGGGGTGGGGTGGGGGGGTGTTGCATGTGGGGCTGGCAACCCAGCCAGTGGGCAGCTCCACAGACACCCCAGGGGCACCCAGAGGGCAGGTGAAGAGCCCTGCAGTCTCCGCAGCAGCCGTGCTGGTGCAAGAGAGCTTTGCCAAGCATTGCGGACATCCATGAAGGCAGGGAGACACGCACCATCATACTAGGAAGAATGGGGGGAGGGGGGCAGAGAGAAAGGGAGGGGAGGGGGCTTGCAGGAGACAGGCAGCTTTCTGGGCTCAGGATGGAGCTGGATCAGGCCCAACGGCCTGCTTTGCCCACTGAAAAGATCCCTTAGTAACAGAATAACAGAGTTGGAAGGGACCTTGGAGGTCTTCTAGTCCAGCCCCTCCTCAGGCAGGAGTCACTCGACGGTGAGCCGAGAGGTTTATAAATGTAATAACTAAATGAAATATTTAGAAATAAAATAACTATCACGTGAGTTCTTGTTACAGGAAAGCAGAAGGGAATTTCTCCCCCATCCCAACCTTATTGACGATCTCTTTATTCCACCCTTCTTCCACTGGGGCACCCAAGATGCCACCCGAAGGAGGTTCAGCAGGCAGCTGCTTCCTCCCCTGCCCATTGTCTCTTCCACCCTCTCCTCACTTGGCCTGGGTTGGACTCTGCTGCACAAATAGAGGCCAGATGGGACGGGGGGGGGGGGATTCCGCTCGGAGCTTTCCAGATGTGCTGGATACCAGCTGCCCCAGTGCCTGGCCAGCGTGCAAGACCAGGACCAGGCTGAGAAGACGCTGCCCTCAACGTGCCAACGGCTGGGAAAAGGAGCAACAGAGCGGAAGGGGCTCTGGCTTTTATCGGGATCAGATCATTTTATTTACAAAAATGTATAAGCCCCTCCATCGCACCTCAAGGTAACTCTCAGCAGCTTCCACCCCTCAAACATAAAAAACTTTTCAAAACGTTCAAAAACCACCGTAGAATCGAAGGGCTGGCTGTGAAATCTTCAACCGTCCCCTGCGAACAGATGCCCGGCCTCTGCTCGAGCCCCTCCAGGCCAGGGAGGGAGATTGGAGAGGAAGAAGGGCTGCTGACTGTGGCTGAGATGAGGATCTTCTCACTGGCCCAGCCCCTGTCATTCCGAGGTAGGCTGTGCTTGCCCCCGGAGGCTCCATTCCGTGAGTCTAACTGGAGATCTGTGACCCGTCCACGTTCATCAGCAGCTTAGATGGAGGTTGTCCCTTCTGCCAAAGAGGACCCAGGGACACGGGGAGGGGGAGGGGGGGCAGGGAGAGAACAAGGCTGCCTTGATCCTGGTCTCCTCCTGTTCTTGCATTCAGCAAGGCTGCTTCTCTCTCCTCGCCGGTGTCTTCCCGCTTAGATCAGATTTCCACCGGAGCTCAGGAGGTGCTCAGTGCTAAAGTCGTCTCCTTCAAAAGGCAGCTGAGGAGGGAGAGCACCACTTTACACCGTGCTGGCGAGGCCGCATTTGGAACGCTGCATCCAATTCTGGTCACCACAAGACAAAAGGGATGTTGAGAGCCTGGAATGTTTTCCAAGAACAATAAGGATGATGAGGGACACTGGAGGCTAAAGTACGTACGAAGGAAGAACCGTTGCATGAACTGAGTGTGTCTAGTTGAACAAAGAGAAGGACCAGCGGGTGACATGATGGCAGTCTTCCAATATTTGAGGGGCTGCCACAAAGAAGGGGGGGTCAGTCTATTCTCCAGAGCAGGGGTCCAGAACACCTGAAGGCAGGACAAGAAGCATATCAAGGGTAGAAGCAACCTGCAGCCAAGGAAGAATTTCTCTGACAGCCAGAACAATTAACCAGCTGAATGGCTTGTCTGTGCTGTGAGTGCTGCATCTCTTGAGATGTTCAAGAAAAGGTTGGACAGCCCTTTGACCAGAATGGCAGGGGGTCTCCTGCCTTGAGCAAGAGGGGTTGGACTAGAAGACCTCCAAGGCCCCTCCCAGCCCTGTAACGCTACGAAGGGCCTCTCTTCTGGAGCACCGGGGCCCTCACGCCCACGGACGCCCACTGCCCACCATTGCAAAGGGACAGAAGGTTTGGGTGATGTCACTCTCCCCTGTGTCTCCTCTGAGCAGCTGTCTCGGCCCACCTCTGGCTCACTTGCATGGGGGCTGGCCTGGGGGGGGGGCTGGGTGAGGCCTCCTGCCTTTGCCCCATCTCCTGGGGTGGGCATTTTCGGAGGGGGGGGCAGGGCGATCTCGGAGCATCGTCTCCTTGTTGCTTCAGGACCAGGGACAGCTCAAGGTCAGCCGGCCTGCCTCTCTCTCTCTCTCTCTCTCTCTTGTTCAGATGCTGGTTCCACTCTTACCTTCCTCGTCTCGTCCAATCGGAAGAGGCTTCCTGGCCTCATGGATGAGACCCCCGACCCCTCCCCTGCTTCTCTCTCCAGGTCTTTCAGCCTCCAGCTCCCACCCTTGCAACCCAGCACTGCAAAAGTCAAGAGAGCCGCTGGGACCCCTTGATCCCATCCTGCCCCTCCTGCTCCCTTCGCCCAACACGCGTGGAAAAGGGGCAGACCTGCAACCATGTGAACGTGGCTGCTCTCGTGGTTTTTTGGACTCCCCCTGTGGACACCCCTATTAATGCCGGCATTCTTTATCCCCACGAAAAGAGTTTTAACGCTCAGTCATCTGGTCCATCTCCAGATGTTGCAAGCATGCCTCCTGGAGGATGCATCCAAAGGTGCACTAGGCAGCCCACTTTCTGGCCACTCCCTTGTGTTTCCTTCTCCTGGCTGGCCCAGGCAGCTTTCAGGAGGGTCTTTACCTTGAGACCCCCCCCCAGTTTACAGTGACCCTCTGATTATAAACCTCACAGGCTTTTGGAGTGAAACTGGCTGGAAACTGGCTTGCATTCGATGACTAAGTGGACCTCAGGATCTTGAAATGCTGAAGGCAAAGAATTGGATTAAAGTTAAGAATTGGATGTTAAAAATTGATAGATAAAATCAATAAAGTAAATAAAGGCATTGTAGGAGATTGCAAGCCAGACCTCCCTTAGGCTGGGGGTGTCTAACCTTGGCATCTTTATGACCGGTGGACTTCAATGCCCAGAATTCCCAGCCGGCGTGTTAAAATACAGTTTGAAAAAAGTCAAGATGGGTCCCCCCCCTTTTTTAAATGATGCAGCTAAAAAGCTGGCAGAGCTTTGAACGTACCATCTTGGCCATCATCTGGACTCCGAAGACCTCCCTGAGCCTCAGTTAAGGAAAAGGCCCCCTTAGCAGTAGGAACTGACCGGCTGCACGTCTAAGATGTGAGGGGAATAAAAGATGAAGCCCTCAGAATAAATGCAACCGAAGAACTGCAAAAAGTTGTGATCCGTTGTGCTTTCTTTCCTGGCTTATGCAACGATCGACACATGGAGGGAAATCCTCAGAGTTGGGATGCCATTGGCTGCCCTGTATAAAGCTGCCCGCTCTGCCCTCCACCCTGAGACCCCAGCTAGTTAGAAGCCTCTTCTGGGAGACGGCGAGGACGGAGCACAGTGGCCCCCGGTGGCCCACAGGAAACAGCCCTGGGCCCTTGTTTGGGTCTCCTCTTCCCAGGAACCTAAACAGAGGAGGGGCAGCTGGTCACAGGTGGAGCAGAGGCCGGGAGAAGGTCCGAGCTCTGAAGGGGGAGCTCCCCCCCCCCTTGCCTGGGGAGGTGGCCAACACCAAATGCAAGCTGGAGAGCTAACAGCCCAGCCTGCGACATAATTGCCTGCAACCGCTTCCCCATCGCATCGCATTATTCATCCCAATTATGCCTTTGAGTTTTATTTATTATGAAATTTATTTGCCGCCATCTCTCATCCAATGACCTGGGGTGGCTGACGACATAAAAACATGAAAAATCCTCAGTGATAAATAAGCCCAGCGAATGAAATCATTTACACAAGATGGCAAAGGAGGGAGCGGGCCAGGGGGAGAAGGTGGGATTAGACATTAATCAATCCACCACCTCCAGCATGGAAACTGCCCCGTCAGGTCCCCAAGCCAAACGATGCCTTCTCCCTGGGGCTGCCTGGCTCTTCTCTTTGGGCCCAGGGTGTCAAGAGGCCCAACGGAGGCCTGGTTTCTTTTCCAGGGGGTGCCTCTGCCCCCTCCCCAACTCCCTGGGAAGATCGGACGGGGAGGGTGTGCATCCTGCAGGAGGCCTCTCCTCCCGACGGAGCAGCTGCCCGGCCGCCCTGGGTGCAATTCCTCTAGCAGTGGCTTTGAGTCCCTGTCCCCCCCCCCCCCCCCACTCCTCCCCAGTTGAGTCAGCGAGAGAGACTTCCACCAGTGAAGCCCCTCTGGGTCCCTCTTGGATTTATGGCCCATCCAGAATGGAAGCATTGATCTTTGTCAGCCGAGACACATCATTTTGTAGCCTGCGTCCATATTTCTGGCCCTGTCAATAATTCTGCCTCAGACATGTTGCAACCCCTCCTGGGCTCCTCTGGGTGACTGGCATCCTTTGGGGCAGCAGCCTTTAAGCAGGCACGACTCCTGGCCTGGGGGAGACGGATGGGGCCACCGAGGGAAATCTCCGCCACAGTGGGGCTGCTCCGCTCTTTGAATCGGGTTTTGTCAGGGCAGGTTGGAAACATGTTTCAAAGGGCGGTTTTGTGGGTGGTTGTGGCACGGGGGGGGGGGGACCCCTCTGGGGGGCCCTCTGGGGCCCAGAAGGAGGGGAGCCAGGCCTGGGGGGCTCAGCATCCTCCTGGCCCACCCAAAGGCAGAGGGACCCCTGTCCTCTGGGGCATCAGAGGCTCTCTGTCTGGGGAAGGTGCCCTCCAAAGCAGTAGGCTGCCAAAGGAACCCCAAGAATTTGGGGAAAGAGACCCCTGCCTGGTGCAGCTGAAATGCTGGGGATGGGCCGGGCTGCTCAAGGCCAGAGGGAAGGAAGCCAGGCTGAGGGTCTCCAGCCTCCCCCTCGCTCCTCTTTTCAGGCCTGGCATCCCCCAACTTCCCTCTCCGTTGGTTGCAGGATAGCGCCCAGCACCCGGGCCGGAGGGAGCCCTCCGGAAATTCAGCAGCCGCCCCCCCCCCCACGCCTCAGGCCCCTCCCCCGCTTCCCTCGGCCCGCTCCCCGCTCGCTCCCCCGCCCAGTGCAGCAGCTGCATCGCCAAAGCTTTTCCAGGGTGAGCGACCCATCGCCGCCTCCCGCCGGTTCCCCCGCCCCCTCCGCCATCTGCAGGAAAGGGGCCGGACCCTCCGCCCGCAGCCCCCCCCCCCCCCCCCCCCACCCCCGCCGAAAAGGCTGGAGCGGAGGCGAGGCGGGCGCGGCGCTTCTGCAACCGGGCGCCCTCGCCGCCGCCGCCGCTGCGCCTGGCTTGGCTCTCCAGCCCACCCCTGGGCGGCGCTTCCGCCGCGCTCCGCCTCTCCTCCCGCCGGCCCGGCCCGGCCCAGCCCAGCCCGGGTTCTGCAGGGCTGCGAGGAGGCGAGGCGGAGCGGGCAGCGGCCCTTCCCGGAGACCGAGCGCCCGGCGGCGGCGGCGGCGGCGGCGGCGGGTCCTTTGCGCCCGCGGGATGGCCGAGCCCAGCTGAGCGGCTCTTCGCGGGCGCCGCCGCTGCCGGCCTCGCCTTTGTCTGCCCACCGCCGGATGGAGCCCGCGGGGGGCCGGGCCGGAGGGGAGCCCTGAGCCGCCGCGCGAGGGCCCCGCCCGGACCCTCGGCAGGCCCCGCAGGATGCCGCCGACGCCCCTCGGCTGAGAGGAGCCGCTCCCAGGTGGGTCTCCGGCGGGCGGGCGGGCGGGCGGGGGCTGCGGGGCGGGCGGAACCGGGGGGGGGGGGGGGGGGGGGGCGCGCCGAGGGGGGGGGGGGGCGGGCTGGCCGCGCCGGGAGTGGGATGCGCAAAAGGCGGCGCGGCGGGGCTGGCCGGGCGCCCGAGCACTGGCGCCGTCCTCCCGCTTCTCCTCCGGCCCGGGGGACTCGCCGCCCCGCGCCCCGGCTTCGTGCGGCTGGGCAGGTGGGGAAGCGGCGCCGGCGCCCGGCTCCCTTCGGCCGCCCCCACCCCGATGCTGCCGGCACGGCTGAAGCGCCTCGCAAGGCGCCGGTGGCGGATCCCCCCCCCCCCCGGGAGCCGAGGGGGGCCGCCCCCCCCCCCCGATGTTGCCCCGCCCCCCCCCCCACTCCGCGCCCCGTCCTCGCCGCTGGGGGTTTGGTGCGGATTGCCTGGGCAAGGAGAGCCCCGTTGGGGGAATGGCTGGGCAGAGGAGGGGTTGCCTCCCCCCCCCCAGTTCAATCGCCCCCCAATATCTGCCTCTGCAGCTTCTGGCGTCCCTGTGGCTCCCGAGCAGAATTGCAGCGGGGGGGGGATCTGCTGGTGCTGCTCCCCCCTCCCCCGCCTGCGCTCGCTCGCTCGTTCTCTCTCTCTCTCTCCCCCCCCCCGGGTGGCTGTCCAGGCTTTGGGAGAAGGGGGGATCGCTCCTCTCCCCAAGACCTGACCCCTCCTCTGGAAAGCCCCTTCCCCCGCGCCCTACTGACACTGGCACTGCCAAACGCCGGGCGGGCACAGCACACAAGGAGGCACGTCTGCAGCGCCGCGTTTGCTTTCCCGTCCCCCCTCCACACACACACACACACGCTCGCAAACAGCCGGGGGAAACACACTCAGCCGCACAACAACATAGGCAGGCTATGAAGAGACCCGGGATGGGTCCGGATTTATGCCTGTGGGCTGTGCTACCTCGGGAGGGGAGGGGAAAGGAGGGCTCTCCCCCAGCCCCGTTGACAGGAAAGGGGGGAAGGCCAGGGACGCCCAGAGCCCCCTCTCGGTGGGTCCAGGCCCCATCGCCCAGTCGTTAAATGGAGGGCCAACCACCCCGGTGTTCTCTGTGCAGACCCCGGCTCCTCCAGCGGCAGCATTCCCCCTCCCCCTCCTCTAAGCTGAGGCTCAACCACCATTCCTCCTGGGTTGTCCCTGCCGGAGGGGCTGCTGCTACCTATCCGTTTACCTGGCCAAGCCCCCTGATGCAGCATTGAGCCTTTCCGATTAAAATTTATCCTCCCATAAAGGTGGCTTATCTCCCATGGACCTGGTTGCAATCTTTTTCCACACAGGGACACTCTGGGAGTTGTTTACTCACAAGTAAATCCCACTAGCCGCCTATGGTTTGCTCTTCTAATTTGTAGCTCTCCAGACCAGAGGTTTCAACCTCAGCAACTTTAAGATGGGTGGACTTCAACTCCCAGAATTCCCCAGACGGCTCTCTTAAACTTGACCAGGTTAAAAAAAAAAAATTCCACTCCAGACCAATTTTTCACCTGGAAGATTTGTGGGGAACAATAAAATCCCACTCATTTGGAGAGGCCCAACCCTACTGTAGCTATATTCAGGTGTAACCCTAAGCCAGGATTTTAAACCATCACCTATTGACAACCCACAATAGCCGGCATAAGTCCAGACCCAAACAAATTGCAATATGCATTTAACATAAAATACTTTTCCTTTCTATTTCCTTCTCCTTTTGCTGGTATGCTCTTCAGGGTGGTGAGTGACAATGAAAGCCACTAGAAACCTCGTAGGATAATTTGAAAGAAAGTGTTTTCATACCCCTGAGATAAAAACGACAGTTGCCTCTTTTGCAAACATGGATGTAATAAAAGAAAGCAGCTATATTACATCCAAGGAATAAGGGTGTTCCCAAACGGCTCCAGGGAAAATGGGCAGCGGAGAAGAGAGAAGGGAGGAAGGGATGGAGGAGGAAGGTGGAAAGAGAGGGAAGGGAGGAGGAAGGAAAAGGGAAGGGATGAAAAAGGAAGGGGGAAGGGAGGAATGAAAGGGGAAGGGAATGGAGGGAGGGAGGAGGAAGGGAGAAAGAAAGGGGAGAAAGGAAGAAGGAAAATAGGAAAATGGAAGGGAGGGGGAAAGGAGGAAAGAAGGAATTTCCTTTCTGGCAGCAAAAGACCATCAGCCTGATTTCCTGTGGCAGAGAGTTCCATAGACAGGGCACTACCAAGGCCTTGTCTTGCCACCCTGCCAGGCCAGGTAGTAAGACCAAGGGCCGCCTTGACCCCTGGGACCCCTTGATTCCAGGGCCCTGTGCTGGGCAGAGGGAGGCACACCTGCTTTCCTTCGCCCTCCTGCTTCTCCACACTCGGCCGCTTGTGTTGCATGCTGGAGGGATGCCGTGGTGGGGCTGATCAGGCCAGACAAGGGCTGTTGTGCCCACTTGCAGGTGCCATCCTTGTGCCAGGTGTGGGGAGAGCCACCCGTCAGCATCAGGTCAGGAACAGAAATACAGTCAGTCCTCAACTTACAACCATTTGTGTGCTGACTGTCCAGAGAAGAGAGGCTCACGACCGTTTTTCACAGCACCCCCAGGGCCATGTGGCCACAATTTGGAGGCTTGGCAACTGGCATGTACTTAGGGCGGTTGCCCTGACCCTGAGTCCTATCCTCCCCAGTTGAGACCTTCCCAGCCAGCTTCCAAGACGCCAACGGGGAAGCTAGATTCACTTAACGACCGTATGAATCATTTCACAGCTGTAGTGATTCTCTTAACAACGGTGGCAAAACAGCTTGTAAAATAGGGCAAAAGTCACTTAACCACGACCTTCTGCTACCTAGCAGTGGACATTTTGGGCACAGTTGTGACGATAAGTTGAGGACTTAACAACTTGCATTTAACGCAGTTGCCTCGGTCAGTTTGCTCAGAAGCCGATGGCCAGGATGCCTGTTGCGTTTCTCCCTGGACTCTGATAAAAAGGAGGCAGCTCCCAATGGTCCATGGAGTCCTTGGCACTCTCGGAGCGGGGTGGTTTTCTTGCAGACGTCTCGTGACTCAACTAGGGAACATCATCAGTGCTAGAAGGGAGTGGGGTTAGTGGAGAGGAGGAAGAGGACTGTGGGGTCCTTGGTGCTCTCTGAGTGGGTGATTTCCTTGCGGATGTTCCATGAGCCAAGTAGGGATGTTGCTCCTGCGGGTGACCTCACAGGGGTCTGGTGGGCTCTTGGCCTCCTCCTCCTCCAACCTCCAGATGGGCCCAGGGGGCGAATATCTCAGCCCTGGGGAGGAGAGGAGGGCCCTGAGCAGCTTCTATGCCCGCTAGGGAGTGCTGCCGTCGTCCGCCTGCCCGAAAAAGCGATCCCTGCAGCAAATGCCTTGGTCCTCAATCTGCTTGCTCAGGAGAGGCTGCCTCAAAGAGAGGGGGGGCAGGGAGAGAGGGGGGAGGCCTGGGGAGAGGGAGCTACAACCCTGCTCGTCCGGCATCTGCTGGTCAAGAAGCAGCTGCTTTGTGGCAGAATTGGGGCAGGCAGGTAGCTGCAGGAAGGCTCCTTCGTCCATTCTCTCCTCTCCGTGGTTATTCTCTCCCCCCACCCCCTCCCCTCTGGAGCCGCTACAGACAGTTTCGTAGGGAATTCTCTGCCAGTGTTTGGACAGGCGGCCCTGTCTTCTCTTCCACCTGAGCCCCCAATTCCCTCCCCTGTCGAGCGCCTGGGAGCAGCAGCAGCCAGGTGTGTCCAGGATTAGAGCCCTGCGGGAGTTTTCTCCTGCAACCTCTTGTCAGCCTGGCCAGGAGATGCTTTGGGGGAAGAATGGGGGGGAGGGGGGCAAGGCCCACGTTGGGCACAAGGCAGTGAAGGCTCCGTTGGACGGGCGCTTCCTCTGGGGAGAGAAGAGAGCAGCGTCCCCGTTGGAGACCTGGAGAGCCAAAGGGTCAAACGGAACCGCTTTGCACATCGTAGGTTGATTGAAATGTTTCTCCATATTTGATCTTTGGGGCTGGTTTGGGGCATCGCCCCTCGGAGGCATGAGATCGAAACCTCAACGTTCGCCAGCCGCACAACTCGGGCTCTGAAGCCGCCAATGAAATTCAAGGTAGAGAAAAGGAAAGTCCTGCACTTAGGCAAGAAAAACCCAAAGGACACATATAGGCTGGGTGAAACCAGGCTCAATAGCAGGAACTGGGAGGGGGATCTTGGTGGACAACCAGCTAAATAGGAGCCAGCCGTGTGCAGCAGCAGCCAAAGTCAATGCAATCCTAAATTGCATTCACAGAGGGATACAATCGAGATCAAGGGAGGGACTAATACGACTCTCCAAAGCCTTAGTAAGGCCACACCTAGAGTCCTGCATCCAGTTTTGGTCACCACACTATAAAAAAAGAGGTTGAGACTCTAGAAAAAGCACAGAGAAGAGCAACCAGGAGGATGAGGGGGCTGGAGGCTAAAACATACAATGGATGGTTGCAGCAACGGGGCCTGGCTAGTCTAGGGAAGAGAAGGACCAGGGGAGACATGATAGCGGTCTTCCAATAGTTGAGGGAGGGGCTGCCCCAGAGAGGAGGAGGAAGGGGTCAAGTTATTATCTAAAGCACCCGAACAAGGAATAATGGATGGAAAGTGAACAAGGAGAGATTCAACCTGGAAACAAGGAGAAACTTTCTGACAGGGAGAACAATCTACTTTTGGTCCTCTGATCTGCAGAAAAATCCCTGGGTTGGGGGTTTACACACACACCCACACACACACTTCCCCAGAATTGCCACAAAGCTGCCAGGGGCTGGATGCAGTTCCGGGGTACCTGCCTTCTGCTGTTTAACCAAAGGCAGGAGGCTCTTCATGGACCCCAGATTCTGGCAACCCCCAAAGCTTGGATTTGGGTTTGCAGAGCCCGCCAGACCTTCACCTGAGCTAACAAAATACAAGGCAGTCCTTGACTTAACAACCGTTCATTTGGTGACAGTTCCAAGTTGCAATGAAACTGGGAAAAAGTGACTTTTGATCGTTTTTCACACTTACAAACTTTGAGCGTCTCCAGAGTCTGGACACCTGGCAACCAGCCCATATTTTGAGAAATTTGGCTCTCGATTGTGGTCATGTCGAGGACTTCCCTGTGTAGCTGCTGAGCCTGTAAGGGACATGGTGGCTTATTGCAGGGGGTCCCCAAACTTGGTCAACTTTAAGACGTGTGGACTTCAACTCCCAGAATTCCCCAGCACCAGCAGAGCTTACTCTCTTGCAATCCCTTCCTCTGCAATCTCTTCTCTTTGGGGGAGAGGAGAAAAAGAAACAGACACGGCTGGCTGGGGAATTCTGGGAGTTGAAGTCCACACGTCTTAAAGTGGCCAAATTGCCTAAACAGCAGTTACAGACAGTCCTTGACTTATAACCTGGCCATCATGCCGGTCGTTATTGTGACCAAGCCCAATTTCCCAAGCTTTTTTGCCATGGTCATTAACTGGAGCCATTTGTTGCTGGAAATAAGTGTGACCCCCAAAGTCAACCTGGTCACCATGGGGAGTGGGTGGTCAAAGGTCTTCCTGGATGGGCGAGAGGTGGGACTTCGATGGAATGGCCACACCCTGGTCCCCTGGATGGGGGGAGGGCGGGTCCTGCCAGGCCAGAGCGGTGGGGCTGGGAAGCGTGCCAAGGATCTGCGGGGTGTGGAGCGCCAGAGTGGGCAGGAGTGGGAGTGGGCTCAGAACTGCTGCCCTTTCTGGCCACTCTGCCCCCCCCCCATCTGCAGAGGGGGGCTTCCAGGTGCGGGTCTCTCTCGTCCTTTCACCTTAAACTTGGGGTTGGACCCCACTGTAATTCTCTGGGCTTTGAGGGCCTCCCACCTCTTACTCCAAAGAGGATCCGCTCGCTTTCTTTTCAAAAGGAAAAACCTCTTGCGTTCCCAGGCAGAGGCCACATTTTCTGCCGTTAAATGGGATTTGATATCCCCTGGGCATGACGGAGCCACGGGCCAGCCAACCTGACCTCCTGAGCAGGAAAACCCTTCCTTCCCTTCCTTCCTCCCTCCCTCCCTTCCTTCCTTCCTTCCTTCCTTCCTTCCTTCCTTCCTTCCTTTCCCTTCCTTCCCTTCCCTTCCTTCCTTCCTTCCTTCCTTCCTTTCCCTTCCTTCCCTTCCCTTCCTCCCTTCCCTTCCTTCCTTCCTTCCTTCCTTCCTTCCTTCCTTCC
>NW_020717381.1:54177-75794 GCF_900518725.1 Notechis scutatus | reverse complement strand
ATAGAATAGAATAGAATAGAATAGAATAGAATAGAATAGAATAGAATTCTTTATTGGCCAAGTGTGATTGGACACACAAGGAATTTGTCTTGGTGCAAATGGTCTCAGTGTACATAAAAGACAAGATACGTTCATTGAGAGTCAAGAATCATAACGTACAACACTTAATGATAGTCATGGGGTACAATCAACAATAAAATCATACTAGGAAACAGTCAAGTGGGAGGGGATGGGCGATAAGGAGTGATGAGAAGATTAATAATAATAGTAGTACAGACTTTGTAAATAGTTGAACAGTGTTGAGGGAATTATTTATTTAGCAGAGTGGTGGCTTTCAGGGAAAAAACTGTTCTTGTGTCTAGTTATTCTGGTGTGCAGTGCTCTATAGGGTCATTTTGAGGGAAGGAGTTGAAACAGTTTATGTCCAGGATGTGAGGGGTCTGTAAATATTTTCACAGCCCTCTTTTTTCTAGCACTGCCTGGCCCAACTTTCCTCACCAGGACGGGTGAAATGCCAAGGCCCTCTGGTCTTACTTCTGCCAACTTCCCTCCAACATTTTAAAGGCTGGAGGGACAAGGGAGCCTCTACCTGGTGCCCAGCATTTCACCTCTTAGGTGTGTGTTTTGCAACCCTTGGCCAGCGTGGGTGGCTTTGGTAAGGTTCGGTCCAGCTCCAGGCAGGCGGAGGCAGGGTGAGGCTCCAGAAAGTTGCCAAGGAAGAGTCAGGGTTAGGGCACACCATGGATCAATCGCAGGATGAATCACTCAACAGGGCAGGCGTGGATCCAAGGCAGGGATCCAGGTCAGGGTTCAAATCCAGACCAGAGTCAGCAAAGGGTCTGCAGGAGGACTCAGAGCAACAAGGGGAACAGAAATGAAGTTCTCATCGGATCTCCATGTCACGATCTCCCTCTTTCTCCAGGACATCTCCGGGCAAACTTTTTAAGAAACAAAAACTTTATTTTAAAACTTTATTTTATTTCCTCTCTCCCTAGAGCAAACTCTGCACTTCCACATCAGTTCAGTGTATTGTTTTGACCTTGTTTATGTTCTTTACATTTTGTTTAGTGTGAAAATACACAAAACATACCAAGTTTAAAAAACAAAGGTATTGGGTGTTAAGGTACTGAGATTTAAGGGCTGGCCAGCTGCTCTAAAGCTGATGCAATGTAAGGCTGATGCAATGAAGATGAATCAGCATCGGTATTGCTGGTTTTAGATTAAGAAGGGTCCACAGATGTTTTACCACTTTAAGAGGTGTTTATACGAGACAGCCATTAGAGGGCGTATTCTCTCTCCTTGTGTCCTGTCTCCATTGCAGAGTTTTCCGTGTAGAGTTAAGAAGAATGATTGCTTGTCAGGTATTTGCCTACCACCATATTTCTGTAAATGTCTTGTATATCAACTACTGTTAAATGTCTAAGCCCCTGTGTGCAGTGTTTTGCTCCTGGGTTGTCTCACAATAATCGTCACGCTGCAAACGCTCTGACATTGGGGTTATGAATGCCAGTGGAAGACTAATTTCCTGCTTTGCCCTCCCCCTGAAAAAATGCCCCCTCTTTTTCTCCCCAGGGAGTGTGGGGAACCTGGCAATCTGCAAGGAAGAAGCAGAGTTTGGGGCTTTCAGGAAATGTTGTTTGAAATCAGTTGGCAAACTGGATCACTCAAAAGAGAGATTGTCAAAACCCACAATCTTTCCTAAATCAAAGTGTTCTGCTGGAGGGGCTTGGATGGTTTCACTGGCATATTTCTTCCCACCTAACAAAATCCTGCTTCGGCAAAATGTTCAGGAAACCTCTCCTGTCTTAGGTTGGATGGATATCTGAAGGCATCTCCCTGAGCTTCGGACTTCTGATGTCCATCTCCACTGAGGCCACGTGGTTTCATAGAACTACCAGCCACCACCCCACCCAAGAAGGAAGATCTGAAAAGTCACAGGCTGTGAGAAAAGGCCCAAAGACTACCAGATGGGCCACTGTGCCCCCTAGTAGGGCTCTCCAGACCAGGTATAATTTTGAGCAGATCCTGGCTAGATTCATGCACGTATAAAAACTAACAGAATAACAGAGTTGGAAGGGACCATGGAGGTCTTCTAGTCCAACCTCCTGCCTATACCATTCCAGACAAATGGCTGTCCAGTCTCTTCCTTAAAATCTCCAGTGTTGGAACACTGACAATGTCAGGGCTCTGGCAGTTACCCCCATTTAAATCATGAGTCTCAGGCTGGGGGCGTGCATAAGCGCACCAATCATGCCTACCGTCCCTGTCCTCTTGTGTTTTTTTAAATTTTTCTTACAAGTATCTATCTCATGTATTCAAAACTTTATTTATTCTTATACCTGTATCTTGTAAGCAATTGACAAATCAAATAAATACTAAATACTAAAACTTCCAAAACTTAAAGATTTATTAGGAGTAAACATGCCAGCATTGCCTGGGTGTAGCCGACTCTGAGACACATCATTCATTGTCATCCTTGACCCTGGTTTTCCCCCACCCCCTGGGTGTATCATAATTCATATTCTCCAATGGGACATATCAATAGCCAAGAGTCATCAATCGTGCTCTCCTGTTAGAATTATGCGCGGCAGAAACTCCGGTCATCTAGAAACTATCTTTGAAAACATTTATGGAATGCAAGCTGCCCACTGCTCCCCCCTCTCCCTTTCTGTTGGCAACTCTAAAAAGACCATAGAAATGTTTTATGAGTTGACACACAACTTCTGGAGGGAAGTTGTTCCGCTGGTTAATTGTTCTCATTATCTGGAAATTCCTCCTTATGAACAAAGGTGAACATACATGTCCCAGGACAATGTTGCAGGATCCAATCTGGGCTGGTCACCAGGAACAGAGGTATGGCCTTCTGAACTTTCAGGCTCATGCTGGAGCCCATCTTCAGGGAACTTGGTGAAAGAGAAGTTCCCTGAGGATGTGCTCCAGCACGAGTGGCCGACCCAGATTGGTGGCTGACCCAGATTGGATCCTGCAATTTCTCCTTGGTTCCGGGTTGCTTCTCTCTTGTCCTGCCTTCAAGGGCTCTGGAGAATAAAGAGACACCACCATACAACATAGGTACAAAGAAACACCTCTGTGCCATGCAGTTGCTTCACCCCCAGTTCGGAGAGTTCCCAAATTACACAACCATGTTTATGTGGAGATGTTGCACAACCTTCTGCACCCACACACCCCCATCGTGAACTCCGGCACCCGCAGTCTCTTGCCAGCATTGTCCTGTCATGCCAACCTCCATTTCCCACAGTCTGAGAGCCAGAGAGCCACCTGTGAGGGCTGGGAGAACTCTCCCGCAGTTCTCAGGAAGGGTGGCCAAAGGTTGGGAGACTCCGAGGAGAAGGCAGGGCTTGTGTGAGCAGGCACAGCTTTTCCTACACGCTTGCGTGTGTAGGCCCGTGCGCGCACGCACCTGTGCGTGCCTCGAACATTCCCTTCCCACACCTCCTGGGCAGAACTGTTCCAGAGCAAGGTACCATTTGATGGCAGCTGGAAGGCGAAGGCACAGGAGATCTTTAGACCATGAGGAAGGAAGGGTGAAGGTGGGGAATCACAGCTAATTTGCCCATTTGCATTAGTCCAATTAACATAACCCACAGGTGGTAACCCTAATCTTGTGGTTTAGAACATCAACTCAATTTCCTGCGGGGTGGGGGGAAAGGTAGCTTTTAAGATAGAATTAATTTGGCAAAATTGCACGGCATTCCCTCTGATGCTCATGTGGTCTATGATCACAAAACATACCACGGAAAGGAGAGATAATAGGGAAAAAATAATGGCGTGTGCAGAAGATGATAGACTAACTTTAGAAATGAAAAATGGGGATTCAGAATATTATGAAACTTGGAATAAGTTTTACATGTGGCTGCAGAAAAGAAGGGAATGTTGGAACAAAATCAGCTAGAAGGATTGGAAGCAAAATGTGGATGTTGTACCAATAATAGAAATGTTAACGGGTTTGACTACATCTTTGGTATGTATGGCAAAGTAATGCCAAAACGGCTGCGCTATGTTTTGTATTTATAGTTGTAAACAATAAATAAATAAATATATAAATATATTCGTCAAGAGTCATAAGGTGCAACACTTAATGATAGTCATAGGGTACAAATAAGCAATCAAATCATACTAGGAAACAGAATATAAATAGTAAAGATACAAGCGACAAAGTTACAGTCATAGTCACAAGTGGGAGGGGAGGGGTGATAAGGAGTGATGAGAAGATTAATAGTAATAATAGTGAAGAATTTGTAAATAGTTGAACAGTATTGAGGGAATTATTTGTTTAGCAGAGTGATGGCTTTCGGGGGGAAAACTGTCCTTGTGTCTAGTTGTTCTGGTGTGCAGGGCTCTATAGCATCGTTTTGAGGGTAGGAGTTGAAACAGTTTATGTTAAGTTTGGGGAATAAGGAGACCAGACATCTGACCAGTGACTTCAACTCTTTAATAATAACAGGAATCAGAATGGAACAGAGCAATGCTATGGGCAGCAGTAACCCTTTTATAGGGTTAGCTGCTGCCTTATTAACCAATGAAAATGCGCAACAGGTTCCAACTACTGACCAATAAGGACAGTCCCAAAAGTGACCAATCAGGGACCGGTTCTGGCCCAATCCCAAGTTGTTGTATAAGGACCAATCAGGTGTGCAGGTTTTCAACCCCTCATTTGCATTTAAGTTATTTACTTTTATTGATTCACAACACCCCTCCCCCTTGGGTTCCGTTTGAGGGGAGCTGTGATAAAATCCTCAAGATAGGCAGGCCGTTTGGTCTGCCTGGATGATTTCCGAGGCTCCACCGGGTTTTGTCCAACGTCCGGTTCCGGTGGAGCGTTTGGATGACCATTGTTAAGTTCTATTTCGCTGCACGGCGATTCCGTGCTGCATTCACTGTGGATGTCTCTGCTGCTGCGTGTTTCTTCGGGGTTTTGCAGTTCGTTTTCCCCTGTATTAAAGTTCCCTGAAGACATCAACTCCCTCCCCGCTTCACGTTCCGGTGCTTCGCTGGGCTGTAGGGCTCCCGTTGACCCGCTATTAGTTGTATCAAAGTCAATTCCCTCGGTACTCCCTCCCCCTTGAGTTGTTGAACCGGGGAAGTCATGGCCGCTGGGTGATAATCTTGATCGGAGTTGGTCTATGTGGCGTTTCCACACCCTCCCATCGTCTGTTAGCAGGCGGTAAGACCTAGGCCCGGTGAGGTGGGTAACGGTTGCGGGTATCCATAACGGGTCGCCGGAAAAGTTTTTGGCAAAGATTAAATCACCTACCTTAAATTCCCGGCATTTGCTGCTGGAGCCGACAGGTTTTTCTGGTGCGAAAGCGGGGTGGAGCCGGTCAAGGTGCGATCGTATTTTCCGCCCCATAAGAAGTTCAGCGGGTGTTTTGTTGGTCACGCTGTGGGGCGTGATGTGCTGCAATAAGAGGATTCGATTGATTTTCTCGTCGATGTTGCCAAATTCCATTTTATGCAGGGTCTTTTTCACAAATTGTACCATGCGTTCTGCACGTCCATTCGCCGCAGGGTGCGCGGGCGAGGTCAGCGCATGGCGGATGCCCCGATCAGCCAGATATTGTTCAAAGGGCAATGCAGTGAACTGCGGGCCGTTGTCCAAGACCAACACGTCCGGAAACCCGTGCGTGGCAAAGAGTCTGTTTAATTTATTAATAACTGAGTCGGTTGTAGTTGTGTGCATTCGATGAATTTCGAGCCAGTTGGAATAGGCGTCGACAGTAATCAGGAAAGTGTGACCTTTGGTAGGCCCCGCAAAGTCAATATGAATACAGGACCACGGTCCCCTCGGCGTTTCCCATTCGGTTGGGCTTGCTTTCGGTGGGGCGTTGCTGACGTCCTGGCAGCGTTGGCACGTAGCGACCCAGGCCTCGATTCTTTTGTCGATTCCCGGCCACCAAGCGTAGCTGCGTGCGAGTGATTTCATCCGCACAATGCCCGGATGTCCCTCATGCAATACGGCCAGCACAGTCTGTTGCAATTTGGCAGGGATTACGACTCGATCGCCCCACAAGATACAGCCTTTTTGGGAAAACAGCTCGGTTTGGCGGGCTTTGAAGGGCGCCCATTCAGGTGCAATTTGGTCCGTTGGCCACCCCCGTTCAACCCAGCGCAGTATGTGTTGCAGAACTGGGTCACGTTTCGTTTCAAACGCAATGTCTCTAGCCGTCAAGGGTGGTGCCTGTAGAGTTTCAATCTGTAGTGTTGAGAGGGTTGGGGCTGGATCCACAACAGCGTCTGGGAGCGGTGTTCTGCTCAATGCATCGGCGTGGAGAATCGATTTCCCCGGGCGGTGCTGCAAAGTGTAATTGTAGGCCGCCAGGAATTCAGACCAACGGGTCATTCTGGGGGACAATATATACGGGGTTGGTTTATTACCCGCAATAATCCCCAGTAGCGGTTTATGATCTGTGATTATTGTAAATGCACGGCCATAAACATATTCGTGAAATCTTTTAACTGCAGCAACAATAGCTAAAGCTTCTTTGTCCAGCTGACTATAATTTCGTTCAGCTTTAGCTAAGGTTCGTGAAAAAAACGTGATGGGGGCTTCTGCTCCGTTTGGTAACACGTGGGCCAGAATTGCCCCAACCCCAAAAGGTGATGCATCACACGTGATAGTGAGCGGCAGAGTCTCGTTGTACTGCATAAGTACTGAATCAGAAGTTAGCAATTTCTTTACTTGTTGGAAAGCATGTTGTTCCCGTTGTCCCCAAACCCACGTTGCTTTTTTGTCTAATAGTTTATGCAATGGTTCAGCTACTGTTGCTTTGTGGGGTAAAAACACATTATAGAAATTGATAAGTCCAAGGAACGCCTGTAGGTCTGCCTTGTTCCTAGGAGTGGGTGCCTTTTTAATTGCTCGTAATTTGTCTTCGGTGGGATGAATTCCTTGGCTGTCCAGGAGGTATCCCAAAAATTCTACTTTTTCGGTACATAAGTGGCATTTATCTTTTTTTACTCTGAGGCCTGCATTTTGGAATCTTCGTAAAACCTCTCTGAGTCGTTTTTCTAGGATGTCTTTGTTAGGTGCGGCGATGAGTACATCGTCGAAATATGGGACAATGCCTTTTATCCCTTGTAACAACCTTTCCATTAAACTCTGGAAGATTCCAGGGGCGACGCTTACCCCGAATTGGAGCCGGTTGCATTTAAATGCGCCCCTATGCGTTACGATCGTTTGCGCCTCGGCTGTGGTTGGATCTACAGGCAATTGTTGATACGCCTGGGCTAAATCTAGTTTGGCGAAAACTTTCCCGCCGCCCAGGGAATGGAGTAAATGTTGCACTACCGGTACTGGATAAGCACTTTGCTGCAGTGCGTGGTTTAATGTGGCCCGGTAGTCTCCACAAATTCTTAGGGACCCATCAGGCTTGATAGGCGTCACTATCGGGGTTTCCCAATGGGCGTGGTCGGTGGGTTCCAGTACGCCCTGCGCTATCAGCTTATCGAGTTGTTCGTCGATTTTAGGCTTTAAGGCGAACGGCACCCGACGCGGCTTAAGGCGGATGGGTGCTATTTCAGGGTTCAAGTTAAACGAGATTGGGGTCCCCTTATACTTGCCTAGTCCGTTCGCGAAAACGTCTTTGAATTCTTGCACGAGGTCTTCCTCCCAATCGACGCTTTCAGCCTTGTGGACTCCGGCTACAGTGATTCCGAGCGGCCTGAACCATTGCAGGCCTAGAAGACTAGGCCTGTCTCGATCCACGACAGTCAGTGGTAGTGCGATGGTGCGGTCCTTGAATGAGACCTGAAATCTGCGGGATCCGACAACGGGAATTCGGTTGCCCTGATAGTCTTTGAGTATAACCCTCTGAGGGTTAAGGTCTTGGCGGCGAATCGTTGGAAGGAGCTGTCGGAGCGTTTTCCACGACACCATCGAGAGGGAAGATCCCGAGTCTACCTCCATCACGCAAGGTTTGTTTTCGATGGCGACCTTAACTCGGATTTTCCCAGCATCAAGGGATGTAGCGTGGCCTATGGTGATTGTTTGGTGGGTCTCTTCCCGCCGGGTTTCTTCACGCCTGGTGGAAGTGGTGGACGGTTTGTTTCTGTAGGAGTGGTTTAATTTTTCTCGGTGTGTGCCGAAGAATCCTGAAGATTGGCATTCGGCCTGTTGGGGTTTGGAGTTTTGTTTGCTTCTGCAAACCTTTGCGATGTGACCTCGTCTCCCGCAATTTCGGCAGAGCGCGTCGAGGAATTTACAACCGGATCGTGGGTGATTGGATCCACAACCGGCACACGGTCGAAAGGAGTGTTGTGTGGACTGGTCCCGCTCCGTTCGCAGTTGGTTGACCTCTTCCTCATCGCTGTCAGACGGGGACTCTAGGTCTTCGTGGTGAGTTGATACCGGGTGTCTCTCTGTGCGAGGTGAGGTATCAGTGGCGAGTTTACGTAGCGGTGCGTTGGTGCGGCGCATTCGGGCTGCCGACTTCTTGGTTGCCTCTGCTGCCGAGGCTTCTTTAAGGGCATCGTTGAGACTGATGTCCCCCTTAGCCATAATTTTACTCTGGATCGTGCCGTCTTCTAGGTCCAGAACCAAACGGTCCCGGAGAGCTTCTTCTAAGTCTGCGAATCCGCAGAGGCCTCCAAGGTTTCGGAGGTCCGCGATATAATCAGCGAGGCTTTCACCTTTCTGTTGGTCCCTCCGGTAATATTCGTGTCTTCTGACGAGGGTTGGCACCGTAGGTGCGTAGTGAGCCCGTAGCAAAGGCTCGAGGACGTCCCAGTCCATCTCTTTTACCTCTGCTGGCCTGGCAAGTGACTTTGCCATCTTAAACACGGTCGGGCCGCAGTGAGTTAGAAAGATAGCTCTTTTTTTTCCCGCTGTTGCATTTTTTAGGTTGTTGGTCTCCAGAAACATCTGGAACCTATCCATGTATGACTCCCAGTCTTCGGTCTCTGGGTCGAATGGAGCGGGTGGTACGACACCGCTGGCCATGTTGCCGTTGATGGTGCGTGATCAACCACGTGCTCTGTAGGTTGCTCCGTAGGTTTAGTCAGCTCTTCGGTCTCCGCATCCCATCCTCGTCGCCAGTGTTAAGTTTGGGGAATAAGGAGACCAGACATCTGACCAGTGACTTCAACTCTTTAATAATAACAGGAATCAGAATGGAACAGAGCAATGCTATGGGCAGCAGTAACCCTTTTATAGGGTTAGCTGCTGCCTTATTAACCAATGAAAATGTGCAACAGGTTCCAACTACTGACCAATAAGGACAGTCCCAAAAGTGACCAATCAGGGACCGGTTCTGGCCCAATCCCAAGTTGTTGTATAAGGACCAATCAGGTGTGCAGGTTTTCAACCCCTCATTTGCATTTAAGTTATTTACTTTTATTGATTCACAACAGTTTATGTCCGGGATGTGAGGGGTCTGTAAATATTTTCACAGCCCTCAACAACTCCTATTAGATCCGGAGAAAATGAAATTAGAGGAGTTGCAATAACTTCAGATATTCAAAAGCTCCACAATCTTCTCTCTAAACAACCAGGATAGGCTCTACTGCTCTCCCTAAAGGGAAACTAGAATAGTGGTACAGGAAACACATGAAGAACAGGAAACATGAAGAATTGGAGTATGTCTAGTTTAATGAAAAGAAGGGCCAATGAGTCGTTTTTCAAAAAGCAAGGCATTCATTATGAGAATAAAACAGACTGGGACATACTTAAATGTCAGTGTAATGCACTCTCCTCTAGGAGAAGGTGTGGCAGAGCCTGGGGGGTGGAGTAAAAGGGGGAATCGGCCTAGAATCCCTACATAGCCACAAGCGAACTTAATCCAAACTTCCTTGAATTTTGTTGACCCTTCCCTAACTCTAATGTGTCAACTAATAGTTGAGAAGGTTCCTGTGCATAGGCCTTTTGCAATGTCAGTTAAATTGAACTTTCACATGTTGACTTGGCTGGCTCAGGAATTCTGGGAGTTGGAGTCCACAAGCCATAAAAAAGCCATGATTCCCCATCCCTGCAATACATTACCTTATTTATTTAGATTGGTTTTCCAGACTCCTCTTTGGATACAAAAGCTGGGTCCTATTTCCCCTCTCCAGCTCTTGCCGGCCACCCTCTAGCTAATCTTCCTATCTGGATGAATTATTTCTGTTGATGGTCCATTTATCATGTTTGTTCTCCCTCTGATGAGCTTCCAAGAAGAAAAGAAAATCAGATCCAGACAACTTAGACTGAAAAGCATCCACAATTCATAATTCCTTGTTATTGCTAAAATGCACTCAATCAGAGTTGAACCATGCTGGCCACCCGCCTCTCCTGCATTCCCTGGCCACCTTTCCTGGCTTCTTCAGAGCTTTTTCAGCCAATTTCCCCCCTTCTTCCTTTGCAAGGCATCACTCAGGGAAGGAAGGAAAAGCTCAGGGCTGTCTAAAGTTAACTGCTCCAAAGTAGACCCTCCGTTCTCGTTTGTGAGACGGCCAACGCTGTGCTTGAACATAGACTTTGCGGTCTGGGGCAAACCCAGATAGACGGGGCAGAATCCAAAGCCCCAAACATCTGGTTCCTTGAAGATGCTCTTCACCCACATTCAACCTCTCAATGGCTTGGGGAAGAAGGGTTGTTTAACCTTCAATAGTGGCAAACCAGCAGATGAAGAGGCTCAGGAATCAGGAGGGATAGAAGGATTCGCCTGAAGGAAGGGTGGGATTCTAACGGTTTGGACCGGTTCACGTGAACCGGATGTTAAATTTGCATCTGGTTCGCCGAACCGGTAGTTGAACCGACTGGCTGGCCCTTCCCACCGCATCCCGCCCCTCCCAGGAGTCTCCACGTGGCCCATTTTCGATGCAGAGTCTGCACAGAGGCTCTGAGAGGAAGGGAAATAGCAGAAGTCACAGAACGGGCCTATTTCTGGCTTCCGGAGGACCTCCAGAGTCCAGGGGAGGCTGTTTTCACCCTCCCAGAGGCCCAAGGGAAGCCTCTGGACCTTTGGGGGGAAAAAAACGACCCTACCAGAAGTTCTGTTAGGCCACCACCCACCCAGCAACCAGGCAGAGAACCAGTTGTTGGGATTTTTGAATCCCACCACTGCACCTGAAGGGTGAATACCACTTTATAAGGCCTTGGTAAGACCGCACTTGGCTTATTGCATCCAGTTTTGGTCAACCCTGATATAAAAAAAGATGTCGAGACCCTGGAAAGGGCGTAGAAAAGAGCAGCAAAGATGATTAGGGGGCTGGAGGCTGAAACAGACGAAGAACGCTTGCAGGAACTGGGTAGGGCTAAGTCTAGGGAAGAGAAGCAGTAGGAGTGACAGGATAGCGGTCTTCCAATATTTGAGGGGCTGCCACAAAGAAAAGAGGGTCAATTTATGTTCCAAAGCACTAAAAGGCAAGGTGAGAAACATTGGATGGAAACTAATCAAGGAGAGAAGCAGCCTCGAACTAAGGAGACGTTTCCTGACACTGAGAACAATTCGCCAGTGGAACAGCTTGCCTCCAGAAATTATGGAAGCTCCATCACTGGAGGCTTTTAAGAAGAGCCTAGACTGCCATTTGTCTGAAATGGTCTAAAGTTTCCTGCTTGAGCAGAAGGGTTGGACTAGAAGACCTCCCAGGTCCCTTCCAACACTGTTATTCTGTTATCCTGGATGGAGACACCAAACATTGATTTGACCTGTGTAACTCATGGTTACATGATGTGGTAATGACTCAAAGCAGACCTGCAAAAGGTACCCAGAGGAGAAAGTAAAGGAAAAAAAAGTATGTAGGAAAAGAAGTAATGCATTTAATCAAAGGCAGGAAGGATGAAAAGGATGAGTGACAGCATGGCAGATATCAAAGGAAAACAAATACAATATTGTTCATCCTTAGATTATTATTATTTTCTTCACCCAGCACCCTCCTAATGTGTTGGACTTCATCTCCCAGAATTCCAAAGGGCACCTGGAAGATGAAGGTTACACCAATAGGAATGATATCCTGTCCCAGAAGGTACACGCATTTCAACACGGGCCTTCCAAAGTCAGTTTGATTTAACCATGTTTACAAGCAAACGTCATTGTGTGAACTCCATTCTGGTGATCCTAAGGGGACTTCAGGAAACATGTAGACACTAGAGAAGAGGAGAAATGTGATCTGGTCACATTTTAATGTACATTTATAATTTGGAATTCTGATCTGGAGTGCGAGATATACTGAAATATGCTGGGCATCACTCAAGTCTAAGAATTAATACTAAGATATTCAAATACAGATTATAGATTAACAAAGTTGGAAGGGATCTTGTAGGTCATCTAGTCCAACCACACACCCAAGCAAGAGACCCTATACCATTTCTGCCAAATGGCAGCCCAGTCTCTTCTTGAAAGCTTCCATTGATGAAGCTCCCACAACTTCCGAAGGCAACTTCTGTTCCATGGGTTGATTGTTCTCACTCTCAGAAAATTCCTCCTTATTTCCAGGTTGAATCTCTCCTGGTTCAGTTTCCATCCATTGTTCCTTGTCTGGCCTTCTGGTGCTTTGGAAAATAGCTTGACCCCCTCCTCTCTATGGCAGCCCCTCAAATATTGGAAGACTTCTATCATGTCTCCCCTGGTCCTTCTCTTCACTCAACTAGCCAGGCCCAGTTCCTGTAGGTGTGTTTGTTTGTCAAGCTGTGCAAAAAGTGTACACATTAGGTCAAGTGAACACGTAAGAGTTTTGTGCCGACTTTCAAAAAAATGAATGTGGAAATATGACAAATTGGGAAAACAAGAAACGGGGAGAACTGAATCCACAACCCTATCATGTAACTGTGAGTTACACAACTGAACGTTGGAGACGACTCTTGAGAGTCCCATGGACTGCAAGGAGATCCAACAGTCGATCCTAAAAAAAAGTCCACCCTGACTGTCATTTGGAAGGGCAGATCCTGAAACTGAAGCTCAAATATTTTGACCACCAAATGGGAAAGAGGACTTCTTGGAGAAGGTCCTGATGTTGGGAAAGGGAGAAGGAGAAGGGGACGGCAGAGGAGGAGATGGATTTGGGCAAAGTCTGGGAGACAGTGGAGGATGGCGGGGGCAGAGGTGATATTCAGCCAGTTCGAAACGGTTCTGGAGAACCGGTAGCGGAAATTTTGAGTAGTTCGGAGAACCGGCCAATCCCACCTCTGACTGGGCCCGCCAACCCCATTTCTTCTCTGCCTCCTGAGTCCCAGCTGGTTGGCTGGGTCTTCTTTGGTTGCCCTGCACAGGAGAAGGGAGCTGGAAAGTAGGTTAGTAGGGTGGGGAGGAAATGGAGATTTTGCAGTATCTTCCCCTGCCACACCCACCAAGCCATGCCTACAGAACCGGTAGTAAAAAAAAAATTGAATTCCCCCACTGGGGCAGGGGGGGGGCTGGCATGCTGTTGTCCATGGGTCGCGAAGAGTCAGATACAACTTAGCATCTGAATAACAACAACAACACGCAAGTTCAATCAGTACTTTGTGACTCTTTCCTGCCGGCACCTGAACCTCTTCCTCTGCTGGTTTGCAGCTCGTGGAGGGTTAATTGGGCCGATTGTCCCTCCACGCAGAGAGGTTACCACGCTGTCTTCCTGAAAAGCTCTCCTGCCTGAGCGGAGCGTTGGTGTAGAGACCTCCAAGGTTCCCTCTTCCAACTCTGCTGTTCTGTTCTTCTCTTCAAAGACCTGCCAAGGACTCTGTGAGCTCGGCAGCCTTTGCCCATTGTGGCTTAAATGTTCAGAAGAATGTCCTAAATATACCGGTAGTTTGTGTTGAATTATCTTGACTTCCACCCAAAATGAATTGAGTTGCCTCCTCGGGGCCTTTGCCTGGAACGGAGCTTTCAATTGAGGAAGCTTTGAGCCAGAGAGAAATGTCTGCTTTTGGCTTCCCAAAAAAAGAAAGGAGTGATGGCTGTCATCCTGTTCGCTGGGAACAGACTTGCGGTCAGCGTTCGGGATATTGTGTCAGAAAGGCATGTCTGCTAGTGCGAGAGACAAACGCCGGGGTGTGGGCACAGACAAGGGAACAGCCTGGATCTGGATCTGGTCTCCGCTACAGCAGAGATGGCCCTGACTCGATTCCCACCTAACACCAGGGCTAGGTTGCTGGGGATTCGCTGGGAGAGCCCCTCGCTAAGATTCTGCACAGTTTGGAGAACCCTCCAAGTCCCACTCCTGGCTGGCCCCGGCCACCCCTCCCCTCCTCGGAGTCTACACATGGCCTGTTTTGGATGCAGGGAAGTGCAGGGCATGTGCGGAGGCTCAGGGAGGGTCAAAAATGGGCCTCCCGGAAGTTTGGGAAGGCCAGAAATGGACCCGTTTCCAGCTTCCAGAGAGAACTTTGGAGCCTGGGGGAGGCCGTTTTCGGTCTCGCAGAGGCTCGAGGGCAGCCTCCGGAGTCCGGGAAAGGCAAAAGTTCCCTTCCTGCCATGGTGCAGGAGGCCAACTAGGCCACGCCCACCATGGCCACGCCCACCCAGCATCTGGGCAGAGAACCGGTTGCTAAAATGTTTGAAGCCTAGCCCTGCCTAACACACATCCTTCCTTAGGAAATAATTATCAATAGCCTGGAAGATTCCCCAGGCATTTTTTTAGGAAAAACAGGCCAGGGCCTGGTAAATGGTAAAAGTTGGGACAGATGGCACAGGTAAGTCCTTGACTTATGGCCCCTATTGAGCCCAACATTTCTGTGGCTGAGATGCATTTAAGTGAGTTTTGCCCTGTTTTACGACCTTTCTTGCCCCCGTTGATAAGTGAATCACTACAGTTATTCACTTAATAGCCCGGTTGTTTAGCAAATCTGGCTTCCTCATGTCTTGAGGTCATAAAAGGTCACAAATTCACATGACCAGTGGTGAGGTTCCATTTTTTTACTTCTACTATACATTTTTAACTGTGGGTGTGGCTTGGTGGGCATGGCTTGGAGGGCATGGCTTGGTGGGTGTGGCAGGGGAAGGATATGCTGCAAAATCCCCCTTCCCACCTCGCTCCAGAGGAAGGATACTGCAAAATCCCCCTTCCCTCCTCATCCCACTAACCTGCTTTCCAGCTCCCTTCTCCTGTGCAGGGCAACCAAAGGAGACCCAGCTGATCAGCTGGGACTCAATGGGAGGCAGAGAAGAGATGGGGTTGGTGGGGACAGTCAGAGGTGGCATTGTCCAGTTCTCCAAACTACTCAAAATTTCCGCTACTGGTTCTCCAGAACTGGTTCGGACTGACTGAATACCACCACTGCACATGACCCCGGGACACTGCAACCGTTGTAAACATGAGTCAGTTGCCAGTGTCCGCATTTGGATCACATGACCACGGGGATACTGCCATGGTCGTAAGTGTGAAAAACAGTCGTAAATCATTTTTTTCAATGCCCTTGTAACTTCAAACGGTCACTAAATGAACTGTGGTAAATGGAGGGCTACCTGTGCTTTACTTAAAAGAGAGCGAGGAAGAGATGGAAACTGCCCATGGAACTCTCCGCCACTGGGATCTAATCCTTCTCTCACAGCAAGCCCATCAATCCTGATCCCATCCTTCATGCAGAGGTGCGTATTGAGCCGGTTCAGACCGGTTCTAGAGAACCGGTAGCGAAAATTTTGAGTAGTTGGGAGAACCGGCCAATCCCACCTCTGACTGGCCCCGCCAACCCCCATCTCTTCTCTGCCTCCCATTGAGTCCCAGCTGATCGGCTGGGTCTCCTTTGGTTGCCCTGCAGAGGAGAACGGAGCTGGAAAGCAGGTTAGTGGGGTGGGGAGGGAAGGGAAGGGGAATTTTTCAGTATATCTTTCCCCTGCCATGCCCACCAAGCCACGCCCACCAAGCCACACCCACAGAACCAGTAGGAAAAAAAAATGAATCCCACCACTGCCATGTTGATGTATGAATAAGCTCAGAGGCCTGGTTAATTGCCACTGAGGAAGTGGCCAGTACATGCTTTGCGTCTTCCTGCGTGGCTCTTCCTGCCAGTCGGCACGGCTGGCTAAACTTGGAAGCTCCATCTATGGTTTCCTGGGAGTGGAAGAGAACTTCATTACGGGCTTGTTCTTCTAGGGAAGAGAAGGACCAGGGGAGACAGGATAGCAGCCTTCCAATATTTGAGGAGCTGCCACAGGGAGGAGGAAGGGGGTCAAGCTATTCTTCAAGGCACCCAAAGGCCAGACAAGGAACAATGGATGGAAATTGAACAAGGAGAGATTCAACCTGGAAATAAGGAGAAACTTTCTGACAGGGAGAACAATCAACCCAGGGGTCCCCAACCGCCGGTCCGCGGACCGGTACCGGGCCGCGGAACAAGCCTTACCGGGCCGCTGGTTGCTGGGCGCCGCCATCTTTTTTTTGGTAAAAAAGCACTTCTGGTGAGCTTTTCCGGGTAGAAAGCTCACCGGAAGCGCTGTTTCGTCATAAAAAGATGGCGGCGCCCAGTTGACGCCGGTACCGGGCCGCGGCGCCCAGCTGATGTCGGAACCGGGCCGCGGCGTCGAAAAGGTTGGGGATCCCTGAATCAACCCATGGAACAGAAATTGCCCTCGGAAGTTGTGGGAGCTTCATCAATTGAGACTTTCAAGAAGAAACCGGACTGCCATCTGTCAGAAATGGTGTAGGGTCTCCTACTTGGGCGGGGGGTTGGACTAGATGTCCTACAAGGTGCCTTCCAACTCTGATTATCTGTTATTATTCTGTTATTCAGAATTTGTGGGAGTTTCATCCCTGAAGGCTTTCAAGAAGAGACTGGACTGCCATCTGTCAGAAATGGTATAAGGCTTCCTGCCTGAGCAGGGGGTTGGACTAGATGACCTACAAGATCCCTTCCAACTCTGTTATTTTGTTCTGTTCTTCTTTCAAAAAAAAGTGGGTTGTTTTTTTTAACGAAGGGATCTCCTTGGTATTCACCAGTGCCAGTTCCAGGGGTTTTCAGGGTTGGCAGGAAGAGTCAAGATGGAGCAATCAAGCAACATGCCAGATAAAAAAATATTTGTCTTACATGCAAACTGGGCCTCGGTCAGTCCAACATCAGATGAAACAGAGCAACTTGAAACAATCTGAGAACAAGTCAATTGAAAGTTGCTTGCAGTTCAAACGGCAAACACAGTGGCTGCCTGCCCTCCAGAAAACTCTGGAAGGCATATTAAATAACGCCAGATCTTCTGGGAAGTGATGCACACGAGAAGGATGAACCTTATTCTGAAAGGAACAACAAGAGATGTGAACTTGTAAACCTTGTAAGCCTTGTAAACTGCCCACCCTCAGAGGACCTCACAAGCAGGGAGCGGAAGCAGTAAACAAGGGCAAGGGATGGCATGCGATACAACAGAATTCGGGTGGGTCTAAGAGGCTACTGAGCTGCTGGATTCAGAGGAGAAGACAATCTCCAGAAAGCAGATCCTTCAGGAAAACACAGATCAAAAGGACCTCCGAGACCACAGAGCTGGAATCTCCCCAAGAAGCCAGGAAAACAGAGGGGGAAGCTGTAGGACTGAGGTCTCCAAACTTGGCCACTTTAAGACTTGTGGACTTCAACTCCCAGAATTCCTCAGCCAGCATGACAGCCATGTTGTGGCCTCAAGCAGGGGTCTCCAAACTTGGACACTTTAAGACTTGTGGACTTCAACTCCCAGAATTCCCCAGACAGCTATGCTGGCTGAGGAATTCAGGGAGTTGAAGTCCACAAGTCTTAAAGTGGCCAAGTTTAGGGACCCCTGCTGCAGGAGGACTTCATGGTTGGTCTATTTCTCCATGATCATCAGGAGATACAGCCCAGAGAGTTTGTAGAAGGGAGAAAGGTTGTTTTGGGGAGAGCCTCTGTGTCCTCATGTCTAGGAAACTAGCCTGGCCTTGTAAGTGGACACTAAGCCCACCTGTAACAGGGGTGGACAACAGCAAACTTTCTATCAAAAAAGGCCGAATTTGGGGCTCCAAGGTGGGCAGGGCATATATGTAAGCCATGATTGAGTCCATAAGTGACAGCTAAAAGACAACATGCAGGATTGTTATGCAATTAGTAGAAGAAGGGTTGAACTGTTGTCAAAAGGAAAAGGTGTCGATTTATTTTCCAGACCACCTGAAGGCAGGAGAAGAAACAACGGATGGAAACTAATCAAGGAAAGAAGCAAACTGGAAATAAGGGGAAACTTCCTAACAGTGAGGCCAATTAACCAGTGGAAAAGATTGTCTTCAGAAGTTATGGGTGCTCCATCACTGGAGGTTTTTAAGAAGAGACTGGACAGCCACTTGTCTCAAATTGTATAGGGTCTCCTGCTTGAGTAGGGGGTTGGACTAGAAGACTCTCCAAAGTCCCTTCCATCCCTGTGATTGATTCTATTCTACTCTAATAAAGGAGACTATCTGTAGCTAAGTGTTGGCATGAGGTGTCCTTGGTGCAAAGAAGCAAACAAAAAAGCTCAGAGAGCACCAAGGACCCCTCAATCTTTGGAGAGGGCAAGAGAAGGACAAGAGAAGAAACCACATCCTCCAAGACCCAAAGGGGCTTTTCTCACGAGCCAACTGGACTTTCTGGTTTTTCTTTGAAGGTGTTTTGCTTCTCATCCCAGAAGAGTTGTCAAAAGCTTCTGGGATGAGAAGTGAAATGTCTTCAAAGAAAAACCAGAAAGTTCAGTTGGCTCTTGAAGGAAGCACCTGTGGGACAACGATGACCTGGAGGACTGAAAATCTCCATAGAGACCTATTCTATTCTATTCTATTCTATTCTATTCTATTCTATTCTATTCTATTCTATTCTATTCTATTCTATTCTATTCTATTCTTTCTTCTATTTCCTATTCTATTCTATTGACTGTTTCCTAGTATGATTTAATTGCTGATTGTACCCTATGACTATTGTTAAGATTATGATTCTTGACTCTTGACGAATGTATCTTTTCTTTTATGTACACTGAGAGCATTTGCATCAAGACAAATTCCTTGTGTGTCCAACCACACTTGGCCAATAAATAATTCTATTCTATTCTGTTCTGTTCTGTTCTGTTCTGTTCCGTCCCATTCCATTCTATTTCTATTCTATTCTATTGTAATTCTATTCTATTCTATTCTATTCTATTCTATTCTATTCTATGCTATTCTATTCTATGCTATTCTATTCTACTCTTTTCTATTCTATTTCTATTCTATTTCTGTTCTGTTCTATTCTGTCCTATTCTCTATTCTATTCTCTATTCTATTTTTATTCTATTCTATTCTATTGACTGTTTCCTAGTATGATTTGATTGCTTATTGTACCCTATGACTATCATTAAGTGATGTACCTGATGATTATTGACTCTTGACGAATGTATTTTTTCTTTTATGTACACTGAGAGCATTTGCACCAAGACAAATTCCTTGTGGGGGGAGGGCGGAGCTGGCGTCGCAACGATAAGGCATGCGATCTCGGAGGTCTGAGATCTCTGCCTATATCTTTGCTCCTGGACGGTCCAAGTGGATCTAAACCATTCTGAAGAGACGGTGAATGTAAAGAGCGCATCCTGTCGATCCCAGGGATACCGCAAAGTCCCTGGTAGATCCAGGAGAAGCTCTTTTTGCCAGCAGCAAAGAGGCAGCCATTAAAGCTGCTGAAGTTGGGACAGCTCCGATACGAAAGAGAATGGAAAGAGAGAGTGTGCCGGTTTGGTGATAACTTTTTCTTTATTTTAAGACTTTAAAGGACACCCTAAGGAAAATAAAGAATCTGTAAAAGTTTTGACAGAAGTGATTAAGTGGCGATTTTAAACAGGAATGTCAAAGTAATATTTTTATTTTTATTTTCTCATTGCTGGATTTTCTACACATGATCTTATATTTTGAAACTGGACTGGTTTTTTTCTCTTCTTTCATCTATTCTTTTTTGCCTTTTTGATTTTATAATATTTTAGGCTAGAGACTCCCTTTTAGTTATTTTTTTTAAATATCTTTTTCTTTTTTTAAATTAATTCTTATTATACTTTGCTTGGAAAAGGAGGGGGAAAGTGAAAGCAAAAGAAACTTTGTTACACTGCCAACTAGAGGCTTGGAAATATTCTATTTCTCTTTTGACCAGACAAAGCTGAGAAAGAACTGAGACTCCTTTTCAAGGACATTGCTATTGGATAAAATAGAGGGAAGAGCATGGGAGAGTATTATTGCAGGTGCTCTTCTGGGTTTCTATCAACAGCTGGAGTCTGGTGTTGAAGCTTATAGGAAAAGAAAAGGTGATAAGTCTCTGGAGAAGAGAGTTATAACAAGAGCCTTGGATAATTAAACAAAGTGCAGTGTGCTCTTTTTATTTTTTCTAAGCTGCGCTATCCCTCCTCATCAGTTTACTTTTTGTAATAGCTATTTGGATTTTGAAGAAAAATTGAAGAAGAAGATAAACAAAGAGATAAGAAGATTGGAGACATCAATAACAGATTAACTGTGATTGAACAAGATAAAAGTGGTATGCTGAAATGGGAGATGGACAGATCAGAATTTTATCTTAGATTCCAAAACATATAGATTTGAATCATATAGATTTGAAACCAGTGATATTTTTATTGGGAATTTTACCTGAAATATATAGTAAAGACTAGAAATACCTGATTGTAAATGTATTAACAGCGGCTAGGATTGTATTTGCTAAAAACTGGAAAAATGAGAAAACATTATCACAGGAGGAAATCATTAAGAAAATATTGGAATGTGCTGAAATGAGTAGATTGACATTTGAAATTAGAAAACAAGATGATAAACGATTTTATAAAATTTGGGATCTATTCTATCAATGGTTAGACAATAAAATATAGTAATGAAATATGTAGACTTTTAGAAAATAATAAATATATAAAGATGTATTCTTTTCTTATTATATCTACAAAATGATTCTAGGATAGATTTGGGATGATAATATGAACTGTCATAAAACAAATTAAGTAAAATATGATTATTTTGTAAAACATGAATGAATAAAAGTATAGTCAAATGATTGACTAATAATGATATTAATGTATTTAATATTTGATTGAAAATACGAGATTATATACAATGTAATTGTAATTGAAGACTACGAAATGGAAGCACAAAACAATTTGTAAACCAACCAGCACACTGTATGTATATATATGGAAGATGACTTGATGTTTTTATGTTTTGTTTGTTTATGTTTGTTTTAAAAACCAATAAAATTTTTTTTTAAAAAAAAGACAAATTCCTTGCGTGCCCAAACACACTTGGCCAATAAAGAATTCTATTCTATTCTTAATTCTATTCTATTCTATTCTTAATTCCATTCTATTCTTAATTCTATTCTATACTGGTATTCTATTCTATTCTTTCTGTAATCTATTTTAGTCTATTCTTTTGCATTCTGTATTATATTCCCTATTATATTGTACTGTATTGTGTTATGTTATGTTATGTTATGTTATGTTATGTTATGTTATGTTATGTTATGTTATATTCCCTATTATATTATATTCCCTATTGTATTATATTCCCTATTATATTATATTCCCTATTATATTATATTATATTATATTATATTATATTATATTATATTATATTATTATATTATATTATATTATATTATATTATATTATATTATATTATATTATATTATTATATTATATTATATTATATTATATTATATTATATTATATTATATTATATTATTATATTATATTATATTATATTATATTATATTATATTATATTATA
>NW_020717381.1:39629-51581 GCF_900518725.1 Notechis scutatus | reverse complement strand
CACACACCCCCACACCCCCGTTAACTTCTCACTTTCCTGGTCTAGTTTAGGAAATAAAGAGAATATTTAATGTTCTGTGTTTATTTAGCGTTTAAGCTCCCCAGCCAGGGGCATGGATCAACTCTCTTGAAGGTGCCCTGGAAACAGAACTCTTTATCCTGTTTACTCACTGCGAGAGTTTTGCCTTGGGGTAATTTGTTCCAAGGATAGATTTGACCTTTTTGAGAAACAAAGAAAAAACCAAAATAAGAGTAATAAAAGAACAGCTTTGAAAACTTCTGACCCAAACAGGAGCTGAAATGGTGATGCTCGAGACTGGCAACGGAAGAAGTCCTGCACTTTAGAAGAAGGGGAGATGACACACAAAATTACTTCTCTCTTCCTATCATTAAATAGCAGATGTCAGGCTGAAAAGAACTTCATAAAAATCTCCCTGGTTTGAAAGCTTTTCTGAGCAAATGGGACACATTCTCTTGGCCAAGGGCTCGGGCACTGTACAGCAGGGGTCGCCCACCTTTTGGACCTCAGGGACCACCCAACTCATCATTTTAAATCCCGCGGATCAGAGACCCTGGGAAAATCCCCAAAAAAAGTCTGCAGGAAAATTCCCCACCCCATTTTCCTACCGATCGATCATTCTTTACTTGGGATCGCAGGAGACCATCTCCAGCTCGCTTCCCAGGGGGTGGAAAGAGAGAGACTTTTGGCTTCATGTAAGGAAAGCAGCAGAAGCAGCAGAAATATTTCTTTCTCTCCCCCAAACTCCGCCAGAAATGAGTCTTTGTGAGACTTGTCGTGCCAGCACAGCCTCTTGGAGCAGGACGCCTTGCGGGGTCCCAAAGACTCATTTCTGGCAGAGTTTGGGGGAGAGAAAGTAAGACTTTTGCTGCTTTCCTTGCAGCCAAAAGCAGAAGAAGAAAAAAATGGAAAGAAGCAGCCCGGTGGCCAGGCAAGGCACGTGGGGTGAGTGAGGCAAGTTCCCCCCTCCACCCTTTGCCCCCTCTCCTCACTACCTCATCTTGTTCGCAATGCAAATGATGCAAGCCTTGTGTTCCCACGGGCCATGTGGATGGCGCAGCCTTGTGTTCCCACGCAGCCTGGATTAATTGCTTTGGGGGGCACTTTCAGGGTGACATTTCTCTGCAGACCACCAAAATTTTCTCGTGGACCACCAGTGGTCCCTGGCCCACTGGTTGGTGACCACTGCTATAGAGGGAGGAGATGCACCAAAAGTTTTCCAGAATTGCAACCACACAAAGTTGGAAGAGCCCTTGAGGAGGTCTGAGTCTGGTTTCCCCCAGCCCAGCTTTAAAAACCCTTTACAACATATCTCCTTCTATTCTAATCAAGGAGAGATGTTGTAAAGGGGTCTTTAAGCTGGACTGGGGGAACCAGACTCAAGCATCCTCAAGGGCTCTTCCAACTTTGTGTGGTAGATAGAATAGAATAACAGAGTTGGAAGGGACCTTGGAGGTCTTCTAGTCCAGCCCCCTGCTTGAGCTCCTGTACCATTGAGATCCTGTACCATTTGAGATCCTGTTCCATTTCAGACAAATGGTTGTCCAATCTCTTCTTAAAAACTTCCAGTGTTGGAGCTTTTCCAACTTCTGGAGGCAAGCTGTTCCACTGGTTGATTGTTTTAACTTGTCAGGAAATTTCTCCTGAGTTATAGGTTGTTTCTCTCCTTGATTGGTTTCCATCAGAGGTGGGATTCTACCTGGTCGGACCGGTTCTATAGAACTGGTTGTTACGATTCTGCACAGTTCGGAGAACCGGCAAATCACACCACTAGCTGGACCTGCCCCTCCCCACCCCTCCCACTCACTCCTTACCTGGCATGTGCGGCATCAAACTTGCCTGCGTAAGCTGCTATTTTTTCCTTTTTGTTTTCCCGACCATCATCTGTGCTGCTGTGCCAGGAGATTTAGATTAGCTAGAAAGCAGGACATTGTTGGATTTCTTGCTTTCTAGCTAATCGAAAAGCAGAGCTGAACCTTCCTTAGGAGTGAAGCTTCTATTTTTCAGTGCAGACTCAGGTAGCAGATGGCAGAACAGTAGGTCTCTGAGTGAATCTGTGATTCTGTGAGCAACTCAATCTGCCTGCCAGCTTTGCCAGCTTTGGGGTGAAAGTTGCTCTTTTTTATATAAAAAATTCAATATTTACATAAATATTTATATTTACATTTTAAGCCATGCTGAGCCAGTCGCATGACCACCAAGCCACACCCACAAATTAGACCACACCCACAGAACCAGTTGTTAAGAAATTTGAATCCCACCCCTGGTTTCCCTCCATTGCTTCTTGCCCTGCCCTCAGGTGCTTTGGAGAATAGCTTGACATCCAACCCCTGAGATATTGGAACACTGCTATCATGTCTCCCATAGTCATCCTTTTCATCAAACTAGACTTACCCAATTCCTGCAACCATTCTTTGTATGGTTTAGCTTCCAGATCCCCTAGCATCTTTGTGGCTCTTCTCTGCACTCTTTCTAGAGTCTCAACATCTTTTTTACATCGTGGTGACCAAGACTGGATGCCGTACTCCAGGTGTGGCCTTACCAAGGCATTTCATTCAGTGTGGCCTTACCAAGGCATTGCCATCAAAAAAAAGAATAGGAAATCTCTTGGAATCACTGTAAAAATGGAGAACTGCTAGGGGAAAATAAGAGCTAGATAGATATCTAGACTAGGATTTCAAATTATTTACGTCTATTGTAGAAATGTACAGAAATATGTAATGAATGATAGAAATGTGACTCCTGTTTTCTGCTATAGCCATGGAATACTAAATTACAGCATATAGACTATAAACATCCCTGACGGTCCCCTTAGACATGTTTGCATATATTAAGTGTTAATCTGATATTCCCTTTTCTGCATATGAGAATTAGATCTTAAAAGGCGATATAGTTTGTTTATTAACATTAATTAAGAATTGAGAATTAATATGGACAATATACTTTAAAAACTGTCAAATTCTATGTATATATATGGTATGTAATGTACTGCCAAGAAATGATAGGAAATATGTTGACACAAACTTTATTATAGAAACTTTTGTAATTTTTTTTTCTTTTAACATTTTACCTTTGGTAAACTTTTTAATATCTTGAACATTAATAAAGTTTTGTTTTAAAATTTAAAAAAAAATGGTCCAGGAGAACTTTAGGCACAGAAGACAGGTAATTGCTAAATGACTGGCGTTCGTTACACCTGCCCAGGGGTGGGATTCAATTTTTTTAACAACCAGTTCTGTGGGCGTGGCTTAGTTGGTGGGCGTGGCTTGGTGGTCCTGTTATTGTCTGGGCATGGCCAACTCAATATCACTCACATTGAGGTGCGCATCTCCTCGCCTGGTCTCTCATGACTGTGGGGATGCTGCAACAGTCGTAAGTGTGAAAAATGGTCATAAGTCACTTTTTTCAGTGCCACTGTAACTTTGAATGGTCACTCCACACAAGCAAAGTACCAGCAAAGGAGGAAAAAAAAATATCCAGAGAAGTTCCAGAGACAGGAAGTCTAGTCCTGCCAAGAATGTAATAAGGGTTAACAGAAAGGCAGTTTCTATAAGCAACACCAGAATGTTTCCTTCCTGCCTTCCTTACAGGATTAGGTCAGTCATTTCTTCTAACAACCGGTTCTCCGAACTGCTTACAAATGTTAACAACTGGTTCTAGCGAATAGGTGCAAACTGGTAGAATCCCACCCCTGCACCTGCCCTTCTCACTACAGAGAAGACTGAAACAATTCTTCTTTTCTTTCTTTTACAAAATAAAATAAAGCACAATGCAACCCTTTTGTTCCTGACTGTACCATTGCTTGGAAACGCTGCAGGAAAGTTGTTTAAAAGATCAGTTTCCACCCGTTGTTTCTTGTCCTGCCTTCAGGTGCTTTGGACAATAGCTTGACCCCCCCTCTTTTGTGGGGCAGCCCCTCAAATACTGGAACACTGTCATTATGTCCCCCCACCACCACAATCCTTCTTTTCATTAAACGCGACACTCATTGCTGTCAGGTCAGGCGACAAAACCATCTCGTATCTACCCCAGTTTGCCATCCGCAGAACATCCCTTGCCTCTGCTCAAATTCATGTCTCCCTTTTGGCCTGGCCTTCCTCTTCCCGCCCCCCCCCCCCCCCCCCAATATGATCCTCCTCTGTCTTGTGGGGTATGAAGTTCCCCACCCAGTCGGATGCCTTCTGCAAGTCATCCAAATAATTTACAAAGATATTAAGTAACACTGAGCCAATCCGGTTGGGTTGCTTGCCAACTGGGTTCATAAAAACCAGATTTTGTTTGGGAAAAGCAGGAAGTCTGTACCACAAAGCAAGAATTACAAAACTTTGAGACTCAATTTAGACATTTGGTATGGAATCAGCTCCGCATATCAGAAGCAATCAGGAATGAATGTCTACGGCGATTCTCAGCCATCCAGGTCACGGTTGTCCCAATGGTGATTTTTTTTTTTCCCCAAAAGGCAACTGGACTTTCTCAGTTGTTTGCCTTGAAAACATTTCACTTCTCATCCAATAAGCTTCTTCGGTTCCGTGCACAACCGTGCAGGGGGAACTGTTCCGAAGAACTCTCCAGAATAAAATTCACTCTTATGCAGAATCGAACTATTGGCAACTCTCGTTGACTTTGGCCCCTTGTGGTATAAGGGAAACATGCCCCATGATCCTGGGAGGGGCAGCTGATCAATGGTCAGAACGTTCAACGAGCATCTTGGCTCAACTTCTAACCAGTGAAATTCCAAAGTGTGTACAACGGAGTTACAGATCTGTGACCATCTATTTGGTTGCGATGCACTCATCCAAGATGCAAGATGTTGGTTTCAACCAAGAAACTTGGTTTCTGCCAAGAAACTAGGATGCTTTGAGGACTTAAGGAGCTGCTACACGCCTAGCCTGACCTTCTAAAACCCAACCAGTACCTCTCATCTCCCATCCCCGTATTCTGGCCAATGCTATGTTGGCACTTGGCACAGAGCGATCCTGGAACGGTGTACATTGGCTGCTTCCTTCTTCCCCTGTCATCTTCTTTGCCTTTCCAGTCTCAATCTTAATAATCAGAATAGAGCTGGAAGGAACCTTGGAGGTCTTCTAGTCCAACCCCCTGCTCAAGCAGGAGGCCCTATATCATTTCAGACAGGTCCAGGTCTGGTCTCTTCTTAAAAGCCTCCAGGGATGAAGCACCCACAACTTCTATCGGAAGCAGGACTTAAGAAGGAGGTAAGTCATAAATGTGGGGCAGGAAACTCCAGAGGACTGAAGGCTAAGGCATTTAAAGAATGGTTGCAGGAATAAGGTATGCCTCCTCTAATGAAGAGAAGAATTAGGAGTGACATGACAACAATATTCCAGTGTTTGAGGGGCTGTCACAAGGAAGAGGGATGGTCAACTTATCTTCCAAAGCACCTGAAGAGAGGACAAGAAGCAATTGTCATGGCCCTGTCGGAATCTGAGTCCGAGTGGGAGGCCGAGCAGCTGACAGGGAGTGGGAGTGGGGCTCCTTGGCTGTGGAAGACACTGGGAAAGGGCAAAGTCTGACTGGGCAGAGCAGGGGAAAGATAGAGCAAGGCAGAGGGAATTTGGAAGAAGACCCAGGCCCACCCACTCTTCATCTTAGAGCAAGCAGGGAAGAACCAAGAAGGGAGCAATGTGAGTTGCGTGACTTATGGGAGAGGAAAGGGCCCTGATTCCCTTCATTAGCTGCAGCTGGGAACACAGTGTTTAAAAAGGGAGTTTGCGCATAGCAACTGGTTGGAAGCAAATCGTGAGTTATCTTTTATTGTCGAGGCTTATCTGGGTTCCTGGCGTCTTCCCAACTGTGTGTGCCTTATTGGCCTTTGAAGTCTGCAATTCCTTCTCCTGCCCTGTCCAGTTAATTGCTGCAGCATGGTCTGTGTGGATTTTTAGTTACTGTTTGTATGCACTTTGTTTTCAGACTGAATTTCCTCCACTTAAAGACTGTTCTTGGGAGAGTTTTTTCTCCCGCCGAAGGTAATCTGGACATTGGGGACAAAACTGAAGATATTAAAGGGACTTTTCTTACTTATGTGACTGTGTTGCCTTTGTGCCATGCCCCTTTTGGAAACAGATCAAGGAGAGAAGCCACCTGGAATTAAAAGGAGAAACTTCCTAATAGTGAGGACAATTAATCTGTGGAATGACTTGCCTTCGGAAGTTGTGGGTGCTAGAGATTTTCAAGATGAGATTGGACAGCCATTTGTCCTGCTTGAGAGAGGGTTAGACTAGAAGACCTCCAAGGTCCCTTCCAACTCTTTTATTCTGAAACATCTGGCATGCCACCTGCCAAGTACCTGGGCCATGAATCCTAAAGTGACAACCAAGCTACGAAAGGGCCACTGGAGCACAGCTCCAGAACTTGGGAGGCTGGGAAAATGGCCAAGAGACTCGCAAGCTCGGTGTGGGAGAAATGGAGGAGAGAGCTCTTGAATTATGGTGCTTAGATTTATGTTCCTGGGATTTCATGTATTTCACTTGGAGGGAAGAGGGAAAGGAATGAATATACACCTACCGGCTGAATATGGTTGCCGGCTGCTGGCCAATAAATAACACTGAATTTGGACATGCCTGTGCAAATAAATGCAAGAGGTGATGAGTTTGTGGGCACCAACTCAGATTTAAAAAGATGAAAGTCTAGCAATATATCCTGATATAGTTAATTTTTTTTTAAGTTCCTTATGGGGAAACTACCCTGCGAGCCACAGTCAATTTCTCTTTCTTTCTTTTTAATAAAAACTTTTTTATTTTTAACAACATAGACAAATACAAACATAAAACAACAAGATAAAACCATCTTTCAGTGTGTCGGTTGGTACATAATTCTTGTGCATTAATATATATAGTCTTTTTCTCTTGAATTTAAATTTACATTCATGTTACATTAATCAACTTTCCATGTCATATTATATTATTATTATATCATCATTAGACTTTAATTTCAAATCCACATTATCCTTTAGAGCAAATCTCAGTTCCTACTAATTTTAATCCATATTAAAAGTCATTCAATAATAATAAAGAAGAAGAGGAAGAGGAGGAGGAGGAGGAGGAGGAGGAAAAGGAAAAGGAAAAGGAAAAACTATGGGATCCTTGGTGCTTTCTAAGCTGGGTGGTTTTCTTGCAGATATTTCATGACCCAATTAGGGAACATCATCAGTGCAAGATGTTAAGTGATGGTCTAATCTAGTTTGTATAATGAAACTTCTACAAGGAAACAACCAAGCTTAGAGACCACCAAAACCCCTTTATTTTCAGATTTCTTTTTTTATATTTTATGCAATCGATTGTCAAGCTGGTTGGTGAGCTGTTGCATCCCATTCTTAGGCTTTGACCTTGTGACGGTGTCTCCGCAAAGCACAATGAGTCTTGAGTGCGCAGCTCAGGCATATGATGGCAGCTCTGACAGTCATGCAAATAATGCGTACGATCGGGCAACGTTGTCCATCCATTGTAATTCTATCTGCTGTTGTCTTGTTAAAACAAAGAGAGATTAAGAATGGATCTGGGTTCAACCCAGGTTGGCTTCCATAAGGTTTCCGCCAAACCTCAACCTCCATATCTACGTTCCAAAGAAGTTTCACGTGGAGGTATTCCCACCTTTGTTAGAAAGGGATTTCCACTCCTCCACAACTTTCTCAGCAGAAGAGCTTCCCACCTGAGATCAGAGACAGGATCTCAGGGAGAATGGTTGATAACGGCAATTGAGGAGGGCACAGCTGTTCCATCAGCCATTGCATGGACACTGAGCCAAGCCAAAGTTCTTTCTCAATCACAGGAACCACAAGGTGTGTCAGCAAAAATCCCAGTTCCACCACTTGCTGGAAAAACCACAGAACAGATTTACAAACAAGATTCTTCCACGGAGAGAATGAGGGAGCAGTAAACACAGAGTGGGTTGACCTCTTCTCCAAAGCACCTGAAGGCAGGACAAGCACCTGAAGGCAGGACAAGAAGCAACAGATGGAAACTAACCAAGGACAGAAATAACCTAGAACTGAGGAGGAATTTCCTGACAGTGAGAAGAACAATTAATCAGTGGAATGGCTTGCCACTAGAAGTTGTGGGTGCTACAACACTGGAAGTTTTTAAGAAGAGATTGGACAACCAACCACTAGTACGGATGATGTTATCAAGTTTGCAATGAAACATCTGCAAGAAAGCAACCAAGGATCCTTCATTTCAACCCCTGAGCTACAGATATTCTCCTTTGTTGATTGGACAACCATTTGTCTGAAATGGTATAGGGCCGTGATGGCGAACCTATGGCACGTGTGCCACAGTGGCACGCAGAGCCATTTGTGCTGGCACGCGAGCTGCAGGCAAACTTACCTCACTGCACAACAGCTGATTTTTGGCTGGTTTGAGGCCTTTTGTGGCCTCCCAAAGGCTTGAGGAAGGCTTCTGCAGGCTTCTGTAAGCTTTGTAGGCTGAAAACTAGCCCCGTTACATCACTTCCAGTATTTTCAGAAAAACAGGAAGTGACAAAATGGGGCTAGTTTTCGGCCTGCGAAGCTTGCAGAAGCCTGCAGAAGCCTTCCTCAAGCCTTTGAGAGGCCGAAAAAGGCCTCAAACCAGCTAAAAATCAGCTGTGAGGCGCAGTGTAAGTAAGGGGGCGGTGTGGAGTGGGTGGGGATTGCGCTCGCATGGGTAGGGGGTGTGGGGAGGTGCATTGCCTTCTGGGTGCTAGCACACAAACATGAGCGTGCAAGCACGTGCACAATTTTTGGCACAGGAGCCCAAAAAGGTTAGCCACCACTGGTATAGGGTCTCCTGTTTGAGCAAGGGATTGGACTAGGAGACCTCCAAAGTCCCTTCCAACTCTGTAATTCATTGAGGAGGCAAAAAGCCCCATGGCTGAACATGAGGAAGAACCTGCCATGGAGATGCCATGGCTCGGAAAGAAATATTCAGCAGACCCTTTGCAAAGTACAGCCTTGTAGTCTCAGAAGGTTCTGGCACATGGGCACCTTCAGGAGGGAAAGGGGAACAAATGACATCATGACACCTATCATGATGTAACTGCACAAATGACATGAATGATGGACTGTACATCGGGGGTATCCAAACTTGGCAACTTTAAGATTTGTGGACTTCAGGACTTCCGGGAAAGGAAGAAGCCGGAATTAAAGACTTAATTAAATTGGATTAAAATATTTTGGCAATAAATAGGCATGAAATAAAGCTGGACTTAAGATTGTTTATTGAAGAAATTGTAATAATTGAAATGAATGTGAAGATGTTTAAAAATGAGGTCAATATCAGTAACCAGGAATTAAGTCAATTTTTCCCTTTTACCTTTTTGAAATTAGAAATAAAAATAAAGGGGGAAAATATATTGCTGAATCCAAATGAAAGGATGTAATGATTATTATTGTAACTACTTAAAAATAAATGTTTATTGGGAATTAAGATGAGGGAATAAAGGTATATTTTAACCACTGAGGTGTCACACTCAAAGCAGTAAAAGGGGGCAAACCTAAGTTTGTTTCTTTTTCTCTTGTGTTAAAACTTGTACTAATCTAGAATTTATAGAAAGAATGTGTGATGAAAAGAAAATATGACAGATTAAAGAACTATTTAAATTAATAAGCTAATACAGACTATTAAAAGGAAGGGGAGACATTGATAACCTTTTTTTTTATTAGTCAAACATATATTGTTATTTTTACCCTTAAAATAAAAATTAAAGGATTATGTTTGAAATAATTGAAATGAAATGAAAGGATGTTTGGATTGAGATTAACATAAGAGATTAGGATTAATTTGCTTGTTTTTCTCTTTTCTGAAAATTTGGAACGGAAAAGGTAATAATAGAATTAAGTATGCATATATGAATGTATAATGATTGTCATATTTGCATGTAAAAGTGATGGTCCGAAAATAGGTTGTCCACTAAAAAGAGCCTTTTGTTTTTATGTGAAAAATGGAATAAAACTTGTTTAAAAAAAAAGATTTGTGGATTTCAGCTCTCCACATTCCCTAGCCAGCACAGCCCCATCCACTTCCAGATCCTGCAGTGCTCACGAAGACCACGGTTCTTCTGTTCCAGGGACCAGAGGAGATCACAAACCCAAAGGAAGCCCATCTGCAGATAGCTAAGAACCAGCCTTCGGAATGATATTGTGCCAGTTCCCAAGTTTGTTGAAGGCGACTGACCCATTAGTCTGAACTTCTACCTTCTCCAGATGGTTTCCCTCAGATGCAGCAGTGACTTCCTGACAGAAACCGGCAAGCTTTGGTTGAAGTTTCTCCAGGTTTCTTTCTCTGCAAAGTCTTTTCTAGAACAGGGGTGGGATTCAAATTGTTTAACAACCGGTTCTGTGGGTGTGGCTTAGTTGGTGGGTGTGGCTTGGTGATCATGTGACTGGGTGGACATGGATTGGTGGTCATGTTATTGGCTGGGCGTGGCCAACTCAATATCACTCACATCGAGGCACGCATCTCCTCGCCTAGCCTCTCATGACTGTGGGGATGCTGCAACGGTCGCAAGTGTGAAAAATGGTCATAAGTCACTTTTTTCAGTGCCATTGTAACTTTGAATGGTCACTCCACACAAGCAAAGTACCAGCAAAGGAGGGGGGAAAAAACTCCAGAGAAGTTTCTGAGACAGGAAGTCTAGTCCTGCCAAGAATGTAATAAGGGTTAACAGAGAGGCAGTTTCTGTAAGCAACACCAGAATGTTTCCTTCCTGCCTTCCTTACAGGATTAGGCCAATAATTTCTTCTAACAACTGGTTCTCCGAACTGCTTAGAATGTTAACAACCAGTTCTAGCGAATAGGTGCAAACTGGTAGAATCCCAACCCTGGTCCCTACCCTTGGCAACTTTAAGACTTGTGGACTTCAACTCGCAGAATTCCTCAGCCAGCAGCTGGCTGAGGAATTCTGGGAGTTGAAGTCCACAAGTCTTAAAGTTGCCAAAGTTGGAGACCCCTGCTCTAGAGCCTCTTTTTACATGACTGATTTCCCAGAGATGACTTCTCTTGTGACCCAACTGAGCTGAAACCCAGCAAATGTGTTTTAGATGATGAATCAAGTCCACGCACATTTACATCTGAGAATGTTTTGAAAGCTCTCAAGTCTCTCTGAAGTTATTAAAAGCCAATGTGGTCCTTACCCTTTTGTTGTCCAGCTGCGGCATTAGCTCTTCTCTCGGAGAAGTCATTATTATTCATTAATTATTATCCTCCAATGATGAAGCCATTCTCATGAAATAGGATGCAAATATAGCCCAGAGATCTTGATGGAAGGACTATCCATTGACCTCAACCACCCATTGGCAAAGTGGGGCTGTGTGTTTAAGAGAGTTGTGGGAAGAAGGATCTGGGAAATGAATCACTCACTCATCGGGCGGCTAATTGTCTCTGGAGAGAGGAATGTTGTTCCACGTACACTTTGCTTCCAGGGCTCTTCTTGAGAAATTCATTAAGTGCCTCTTTCAACAGAGGGAACCAATTACTGATGGTTAATAAGATGTCCTCCTTGAGGCATCTGCTCATCATCCTCTCTTCCTGGAGCTTCCAAGTGTCAACTGGATGAAAAACAAAGGGGAAAAATGGAAAGGACACTAATAGAGTCAAGATTGAGTGGAATATCTGGCCCTACAGTAGTACATAGTTGGGTTTGCGGTAGTTCAACTCGCTGTGTGTTGCTTCACATGGATTAAAGCAGGAGGGTCCAAACTTGGCCACGTTAAGATCAGTGGACTTCAACTCCCAGCGTGGCTGGCTGGGGAATTCTCAGAGTTGAAGGCCACAGGTCTTAATGTGGCCAAGGTTGGACACCCCTGGATTAAGGGCAGGGATGGCCTTCAAAAAATTTCAGCAATGGGTTTTCTGGGTGGGCGTGGCCATTGTAGGTGCAGCCTCGTCGGCCTCCTGCAAATTGTCCCATTGGTTGATTGCTCTCACCATTAGGAAATGTCTC
>NW_020717381.1:21231-36395 GCF_900518725.1 Notechis scutatus | reverse complement strand
AATAGAATAGAATAGAATAGAATAGATATTGGAAGGAATAGAATAGATATTGGAAGGAATAGAATAGAATAGAATAGAATAGAATAGAATAGAATAGAATAGAATAGAATAGAATAGAATAAATATTGGAAGGAATAGAATAGAATAGAATAGAATAGAATAGAATAGAATAGAATAGAATAGAATAGAATAGAATAGAATAGATATTGGAAGGAATAGAATAGAATAGAATAGAATAGAATAGAATAGAATAGAATAGAATAGAATAGAATAGAATAGAATAGAATTCTTTATTGGCCAAGTGTGATTGGACACACAAGGAATGTGTCTTGGACACAAAAGGAATTTGTGGATATGAGTAGGTGCTCTACTTGGAACCCCAAAGTATTCTTCTGCCACAGACCAGGGGAACCACTGACTTCCTGCAGCGATCTTCCTGGCCTTGGGAGCATCCAATCTGAGCAGGAACTGGAAACAGCCAAGCCTGGAATGTTTATTATTATTGTTTTTTTGAAGAAGCATCTTCCAGGATGGCAAGGCTGGGCCAGAATTTTGTGGGAAGAGAAAAAGCGCCTCTTAATGTCAGTGTTTGTCTGTTGTTGTGGCCTTATTGGGGTTTTTTTTTTTTTAATTGAATCCAGCGTTCCCCATTCCACACATTTCTAAGGGTTGGGTGGTCTCGGTCTTCCTGGGAAAAACGGGTGACACGTGATGGGCAGAACTTGATGGGAAAAGCTGCTCATTTCTCACAGGCTCCCTGCCCAATTGAGCCCTGAATGGAGAGTGACAAGGAAGCCCAGACTTCATTCCCAAGCAAGAACAGAAGCCCAGGTCAGAAGACGCTGATCTTCCTTGGAGGGCGGGGTAGCATGATAAGAAGAAGGTGGGTCCAAAGCCCCTGAGGGCAGGACAAGGAACCATGGATGGAGGATTGTCAAAGAGAGATCCAAACTAGAACTACAGAGAAAATGCCTAATATTGAGAAACGTAACTCAGTAGAAGAACATGTCGCCTCCAGAAGGTGTAGGTGCTGCATCACGGGAGGCTTTCAAGAAAAGATTGGACAACCGTTTGTCCAGGATGGAATGAGGGCTTCTGCCTTGGGCAGGGGGTTGGACTAGAAGACCTCCAAGGTCCCTTCCAGCCCTATTATTCTCTTTTCTTCTTTTCTCTTCCCTTCCCTTCTCCTCTCCTCCCCTCTCTTGCTATTCTCTTCTGTTCTGTTCTAGTCTTTCCTTTTTCTCTTCTGTTTTGTTCTGTTCTGTTCTATTCTTTAACCCTAGGATGCCACTTTGCCAGGGGTGCCTGCCTATTAATAGGGCATTTAGAATAGAATAACAGTTGGAAGGGACCTTGGAGGTCTTCTAGTCCAACCCCCTGCCTAGGCAGGAAACCCTACACCACTTCAGACAAACGGTTGTCCAATCTCTTCTTAAAAACTTCCAGTGTTGGAGCATTTACAACTTCTGGAGGCAAGTTGTTCCACTGATTAATTGTTCTAACTGTCAGGAAATTTATCCTTAGTTCTATGTTGTTTCTCTCCTTGATTAGTTTCCACCCATTGCTTCTTGTCCTGCCCTGAAGTGCTTTGGAGAATAGCTTGACTCCCGCTTCTTTGGGGCAGCCCCTGAGATATTGGAAGACTGTTCTCATGTCTCCCCTGGTCCTTCTCTTCCCTAGACTAGCCATGCCCAGTTCCTGCAACCGTTCTTCGTATGTTTTAGCCTCCAGTCCCCTCCTAATCCTCTTTGTTGCTCTTCTCTGCACTCTTTCTAGAGTCTCAACATCTTTTTTTTTTACATTGTGGCAACCAAAACTGAATGCCGTATTCCAAGTGTGGCCTAACCAAGGCATTATAAAGTGGCATTAACACTTCACATGACCTACTAAAAATATTGGACAAGAATACACATGTGGTTGGGAAAAAAATGATAAAACAACATATAGATTTAAAACCAGAGATGTTTTTTATTGGGAATTTTGCCTGAAGGTTACAATGGAGAGATAACATATTTGATTATCAATGTACTAACAGCAGCTAGGGTTGTATTTGCACAAAATTGGAAAAATGAGAAAATTCCAACAGAGGAGGAAATTAAGAAAACTTTTCTGCCTTCTGCACAGAGGTGGATTTGAAGCTGTGCAGATGCAGATAGATAAACTCAACAAAACGTCCATAACAAATTACATTTATTGGTTCATCAGGTATCCTCATAACTCACGTTTGTGACGAAGTTCTTCTTTAATGACCAATCCTTTGCATATCTGCCTTGTAGTAAAAGATGGTTATCTCCTAACCCATCTCGTAGCGATAGAAAGAAACTGCCATGAGTTAGAGAGTTCAGGCAAAAAATGAGGGAAATTTCCCCCAACCCTTTGAGGGTCAATCTAGTGACCAATCAGGATTACAGATGTGGCCACGTGACATGAGCTACATTTCCCAGGATACCTTTAACTACATTTACCATGATGCATTCCCTTAAGGGGACAGCTCATAATTCCTAAGTAACTATCCAATTCCCATAGACTGGCTGGGACAGCACAAAAACAATTAAGAAAATAATGGAATGTGCAGAAATGAGTAGATTGACAGTGGCAATTAGAGAACAGGAAGAAAAAGATTATTCTAAGATTTGGAATTTATTCTATGAATGGTTAGATAGAAGAATAAGAAACTGAAACATGTGATAATAGTAATAACAGGTAACGAATTGATTTGGATTGAGTAAGAGAATGAATCTAACTTAGGTAAGGATGGGATATATTTTTGAAAGATAATAATTACAATGTTAATGAGAATGTAACAATTGACCAATGTGATATAAAATATTTATTAGAATGGTTATAAATATAAACAAGAAATGTATGATAATATGATTATGAGCACAAGAGATGTCTATCCCACCGATACACTGTTGAATGGAAAGATTCTTTTATTTGTTTTTGTTATAAAAATAAAAATACTTCACGTGATCTTGATTCCATCCCTCTGTTTAGGCAGCCTAGAACTGTCATATGTCTGATTTGGGGCAGGTTCTCATGAAAACCTCCTTTCCCTTGACCTCACCCAGTCCTCTCCTTTCTGGGGAGGGTCTCCCCCATCTGACACCCAGACTCCCCCTAAAGAGAAGGAAGGCACCCATCCAGTGCCTGAGGAGTGCCCCACCAGCCTCCTACACAGGGCCAATGCTCATGTGAAATCGTCATCCTACACCCTGCTCGTATATAATGCTGGCATTTAGACATTCCAAGTGTGATCAAAAAGCATTTCCAGAAAAAGCTGTTTGGGCCTAGATCTGATTTAATGCAGATCTAAGCCGTTAATATATCATGGCAAAGGCTGAATGGACTCTGTTCGATCCCGACTGAAGTTTATACTAATTTTAAAGTATATATTTCATCCACTCCTTCTGCAAATCCAAAGGAGTTAAAGTGGAAAAACGGCAACTTTGATCAAAAGGTCTAGAAGGGTGTGTCTCAACCGTGGCCACTTTAAGACATCTGGATTTCAACTCCCAGAATTCCCCAGCCAGCTGGCTGGGGAATTCTGGGAGTTGAAGTCCACATCAGAGGTGGGATTCAGCCGGTTCAGACTGGTTCTGGAGAACCGGTAGTGGAAATTTTGAGTAATTTGGAGAACTGGCCAATCCTACCTCTGACTGGGCCCGCCCCCATCTGTTCTCTGCCTCCCGAGTCCCAGCTGGTTGGCTGGGTCTTCTTTGGTTGCCCTGCACAAGAGAATGGAGCTGGAAAGCAGGTTAGCGGGGTGGGGAGGGAATGGGATTTTGCAGTATCCTTCCCCTGCCACACCCACCAAGCCATGCCCACCAAACCACGCCCACAGAACCGGTAGTAAAAAAAAAAAAATTGAATCCCACCACTAGTCCACATGTCTTAAAATCACCAAAGTTGAGAAACACCAATCTAAAAAAAGCACCCTGCCCAAGAAAGGACTCCTCAGGCCATCCAGACCATGGCTAGTGTTGCGTTGTGGGGAAAAAACGACTCGAGACCCAGTTGATCTTTCGTTCTTTTTATTTCTCTCTAGAACTGAACAACCGCGGAACCGCGGCAGCCTTCTTTATAGCGGGCTGCTCACGGCTCGCAGCCAATGACGGCTCTTCGAATTTCCCGCCGTCAGGACTGACCAATCCAAGGTGAGTATGTAAATATATAACAGCTAGCCCGACCTTATGTGGAGAACAATGAAACTGTGGGAGGCTGAGTGTGCTTTGCTGCAGACCTCAGGCAATTCCCCCTTCTTTCCTTTCATTCAGCTTTGGATCTGCCCCTGGTAGACCCCTGAAGCCCTCCCAGCCCCAAACCAGCCCCAAATTCCGCCAATATGATTTGGCCTCAGTTGTTGTCCAGTCGCTAAGTTGTGACTGACTCTTCGCAACCCCCATGGACCACAACACACCAGACACACGCGCGCACATACACAGTCCTCCCCTGCCTCCTGGAGTTTGACCAAATCCAAGTTTGTTGTGTCGATGACCCTCTCTAACCACCCCCTTCCCCTTTGGCCTTCCATCTTTCCCAACATTTGGGGTCTTCCCCAAGGAGTCCTTCCTCTCTTCTCATTTGGTGGCTGAAGCATTTGAGCTTCAGCCTCAGGCTCCAGTGGCCTAGAGATGAAGCTCTCATCTCACAATAGAATAGAAATACTTTATTGGCCAAGTGTGATTGGACACACAAGGAATTTGTCTTGGTGCAAATGCTCTCAGTGTACGTAAAAAGAAAAGATACATTTGTCAAGAGTCATAAGGTGCAACACTTAATGATAGTCATAGGGTACAAAAAGCAATCAAATCATACTAGAAAACAGTCTAGAATAGAATAGAATAGAATAGAATAGAATAGAATAGAATAGAATAGAATAGAATATTGGAAGGAATAGAATAGAATAGAATAGAATAGAATAGAATAGAATAGAATAGAATAGAATAGAATAGAATTCTTTATTGGCCAAGTGTGATTGGGCACACAAGGAATTTGTCTTGGTGCAAATGCTCTCAGTGTACGTAAAAAGAAAAGATACATTTGTCAAGAGTCATAAGGTGCAACACTTAATGATAGTCATAGGGTACAAAAAGCAATCAAATCATACTAGAAAACAGTCTAGAATAGAATAGAATAGAATAGAATAGAATAGAATAGAATAGAATAGAATAGAATAGAATAGAATAGAATAGAATAGAATAGAATAGAATTCTTTATTGGCCAAGTGTGATTGGACACACAAGGAATTTGTCTTTGGTGCAAATGCTCTCAGTGTCCATAAAAGAAAAGATACATTTGTCAAGACTCAAGAATCATAAGGTGCAACACTTAATAATAGTCATAGGGTACAATTTTTTTTTTGTTTTCCCAAATTTTGTTTTATTGTACTTTACTAATTTATTTGATTATTTTTGTTAGCTTTTATTGTTTTTTATTTATTTATTTAAAATATGGTTTTGCATTATGTAAGCTACCTCCAGTTGCCATGGGCGAACAGGCGGCATTATAAATTAAATAAATAAATAAATGAGTAAACAAATCGTACCAGGAAACAGTCAATATAAAGCGACAGTTACAGTCATACAGTCACAAGTGAGAGGGGATGGGTGATAAGGAGTGATGTGAAGATTAATAGTAATAGTAGTGCAGACTTTGTAAATAGTTGAACAGTGTTGAGGGAATTATTAGTTTAGCAGAGTGATGGCTTTCGCGAAAAAACTGTCCTTGTGTCTAGTTGTTCTGGTGTGCAGTGCTCTATAGCATCATTTTGAGGGAAGGAGTTGAAACAGTTTATGTCCAGGATGTGAGGGGGTCTGTAAATATTTTCACAGCCCTCTTTTTGACTCATGCGGTATACATACAGGTCCTCCATGGAAGGCAGGTTGGTAGCAATTGTTTTTTCTGCAGTCCTAATTACTCTCTGAAGTCTGTGTCTGTCATGTTGGGTTGCAGAACCAAACCAGTTAGTTATAGAAGTGCAGATGACAGACTCAATAATTCCTCTATATGAGGAGATTGTGAGTTCAATCCTAGGCAGAGGCTAATATTTGGAATGGACTCTCCTGCTCGAGCAGGGGGGTTGGACTAGATGACCTCCAAGATCCCTTCCAACTGTTATTCTATGATCTATCTGTCCCTGTCATGCCCCTGTCAGAATCTGATTCCGAGGGGGAGGCCGAGCAGCTGACAGGGAGTGGGAGTGTGGCTCTGTTGGCTCTGGAAGAAACTGAGGAAGGGCACAGTCCAGCTGGGCAGAGCAGGGGAGAGGTAGAGCAAGGCAGAGGGAATTCAGAGGAAGATCCAGGCCCACCCCCTCTTCATCCTAGGGCATGCAGGGAGGAACGGAGAAGGGAGCAATGTGAGTTGCATGGCTTACGGGGGGAGGAAAGGGCCCTGATTCCCTTCATTACCTGCAGCTGGGAACACAGTGTTTAAAAGTTGTTGTGCACAACAACTTGTTGGAAGCAAATTGTGTATTATCTTGCTTTGTCAAGGCTTATCTGGGCTCCTGGCGTCTTCCCAACTGTGTGTGTTTTGGCCTTTGACGTGTGCAATTCCTTCTCCTGCCCTGTCCAGTTAATTGCTGCAGCGTGGTTTGTGTGGATTTTGAGTTACTGTTTGTATGCACTTTGTTTTCGGAGTGAATTTCCTCCCCTTAAAGACTGTTCTTGGGAGAGCTTTTCTCCAGACGAAGATAATTGGACATTGGGGGCAAAGTTGGAGGTATTAAAAGGGACTTTTCTTACTTATGTGACTGCGTTGCCTTTGGGTCATCACAGTCCCTCCCAAGGACAGTCCGGGTGGATTTCCTTTAGGATCGACAGATTGGGTCTCCTTGCAGTCCAGGGGGGACTGTCTTCTTCAACAGCAATACAAATCCAAGAACCAGTGACACAAAAGGGCTTAAATTCATTTTTTTATTATTATTATTATTATTAAGATGATGATGATGATGATAATGATGGAAATCTATAAAATAGCCACATGGATTTTTTTTATTTTTTAATAAGATCACACCACACACAACGCTTCCCTCCCCAGCCCACCTCTGGTCGCAGAAGCAGATCCACCCACAAAGATGTTCTTGGCCACTTGTGAATCCCCCGCCTCCCCCCCCCCCCCCAGATGGCACCTGAACAAGAGAGAGAAGGGGAGACAGATGTGGCATCCTGGAACTGTTTCTTGCCAAGGGAGAGGCTGGAAAGGGAAGGTTGGTCGGGGTGGGCTGACCTGCCCCTCTTCCCCGCATTACAGACACATCAAAAGCCACAGGGCACAAGACACACAGCACTGAAATATATTTCCGAACACAACAGGTGCTTATTTATTTTAATATTAAACTCAACACAGCTCAGGGGGAGGTGCCAGCGCCAATTCTGCACAAGGTTTGTGCTGTAGGGAATCGCACAAAACAGCTCTTGCTCCCTCCCCCCAAATGTGGCTCCATGCTAACCATCTTTTTTTTTTTTTCTCAACAGACAGGTTTGCCATCAAGAATGGGAGGGGAGGGGGGAAGGAAAGCAAAGCGGTGGAATCATTCATATTTTACTAAATAACACACATTTTGGACAGCAACATTGTTAGACTAAATATCCCTTCTGACTTAATAACAAAAATAATACTTAATAGTTTATAAACTCAGACCAGACAAGCCCACCACTTTTGTTGTATAAAACAATATCGCCCACAGGAAACTGTGCTAAGCAATCAAAAGAAACGCAAGACAAACACATATTCTGAGTTTCGAAAGTGCTTCACTCTGCAAATCCACTGCAGTAACATTTTAATATTTCATTTAATTTTATTTTTAAATCAAGTTATATTAATTAGGAGTGGACAATCGAACAGGAGTTATCCCGGACTAAATATAATGCACGCATGTATATGGATAGATCGATAAAGGAGAATATTTGTAGCTGAAATGAGGAATCCTTGGTTGTTTTGTTGCAGACTTTTCATGACCCAGGTAGGTAATATCATCAGTGTTAGAAGGGAGGGAGGTTTGGGAGGGGGAGGAGAGGGAGGGGGAGGAAGAGGAGGACACAACTGTGTGGTCCTTGGTGCTCTCTAAGCTTGGTTGTTTTTTTGCAGATGCTTCATGACCAAACTAGGTAACATCATCAATGCTAGTAAAGAGCATTTATTAGCAAACCTCACTCCCTACTAGCACTGATGACGTTATCTAGTTTGGTCATGAAACGTCTGTAAGGAAATAACCACGTTCAGAGAGCATCAAGGACTCCTCAGAGACAGAGATAGCTAGATATAAAATTCCCTTGTCAAACAGCCACTTGTGGCAAAGGAACAACTTCCGGTTTTGGGATTGGGAAGGCTTGCGAGTCTGTCCGGAAGGAAACCCAAGGCCTGACTCATTGTGGAAGGGAGTTTGCAGGGACACAAGGAAAGCAGGAAAGCAGCAACAGACAGCTTCGAGGGGCCTTCTTGGACCCTGCCCAGGCATGGTCTCCTCAGGAAGATGGGGCTGACCCACCTGGAACTGAGGGCCGCAGAGAAGACACCCCAAAAACTTCCTTGAGCAAAGAAACCCAGGAAATCCGCAGCCCATTTCTGCAGCCTTTATTTTCCTCACCAGGCTAGAGTAACCCTCACTTTTTGGCAACTGTCGAAGGAAGAGAAATGATGGCAGCTGGGCAGAACTCCAGTGCCCACCTCAAAGCTTTGCAAAATACCCCTTGAGATCCCCCTCTCGCCCCACCTCCCAGCTGAGTCTTCTTCCCTGCCAAAAAACGTGGGGCTTCCCCAGCACTGGTGGGATTCAAAAAAAATTTTTTACTACCAGTTCTGTTGTCGTGGCTTGGTGGGCACGACAGGGGAAGGATATACTGTAAAATCCCCCTTCTCTCCCCACCCCACCAACCTGCTTTCCAGCTCCGTTCTCCTGTGCAGGGCAACCAAAGGAAGACCCAGTTGATCAGCTGGGACTCAATGGGAGGCAGAGAAGAGATGGGGGTTGGCGGGGCCAGTCAGAGGTGGGATTGGCCAGTTCTCCGAACGACTCAAAATTTGCACTACCGGTTCTCCTGAACCGGTCCAAGCTGGCTGAATACCACCTCTGTTCCCCAGCCATCTTCCTGATCCCCTCCCTTCCTGGATGTTGTTGTTATACCTGATGCCTGCAGGGAGGGCTCCTTCCCACCCTCGTGCCACAAAAGCAAGCAGGGTCGATTTTGCACCCGGGGGCCCCCTTGGGGAGTCCCATGGCCATGTTGAATAGCAAAGACAAAAAAAAGAGTTCCCAACTACTGTGGAATGACAACTGCCTGATTAACACTTGGGAGTAAGTGTATATATATATATATATACACACACACATACATACGCTGGTTATGGTCAACACAATTTGCTTCTCGCCGGTGTTCAAACATGAAACCGAACAGAAAGCCCCGGAGGAGAAATCCACTGTTCACACACACACACACACACACAAACACACCCAAGTGAAACACCCGCACAGTTTTGGCATATTCTCTGGAGGCGGCTTTTGCCGAATGTGTCCACCAAGGTCAGCCCTTCTCCCTCCAGCGGTGGTGGGTCGAGCTTCTTCCTTCCCCGTCTCTGTTCCGGTCTCTTCCTACCTCGCCAGCCCAGAGCACGCTTTGGCCTACACCGTGGCCTCCAACGTGGCCTCTTGCTCTGTCAAGATTTCATTCTGGTTTGAATCGAGTCCAAAAAATTTGACCTTGAGTCCATCGACCGGGTGCACCACCGGCACCAGGGTGACCGGAGGGAAAGTCCTGGTGGCCAGCTCAAAGCGGCTCATGCTGGCCAGCTCGATGGCCAGCACTTTGAGGAACAGCTTGGCCAGGTGTTTGCCGAGACAGGTCCGTACCCCTCCGCCGAAGGGCAAGTAGTGGAAGCGGCCATCTTTGTCTTCGCTGCGGTCCTGGCTGAAGCGATCGGGGTCAAAGACGTCCACGTCCTTGAAGACGGGAGCGGTGTCGTGGGTGTCTCGGATGCTGTACATGATGCTCCATCCTTTGGGGATCTGGAAGCCCTGGAGAAACACGAAACAGATGGTCAGGGTGGGGGGCACAGAGAGAGACAGAGAGACCCTCCCAAGGTTCGAGAGGCACTGGGGCTATTCTAGAACGGGGGGGCTCTGATTTAGGGGAACCCCAAGTCCTAGGAAATTCGAGATGTCCCATGCACACAAACCATTTCATGACCTAACTAGGTATCATCATCAATGCTAGAAGGGAGAGGGGTGTGGGAGGAGGAGGAGGAGGAGGAGGAGGAGGAGGAGGAGGAGGAGGACTGTGGGGTCCTTGGTGCTTTCTGAATTTGGTTGTTTCCTTGCAGACATTTCATGGCCTAACTAGGTAACGTCATCAGTGCTAGAAAGGAGAAGGGTTGAAGAGGATGAGGGGGGAGAGGGAGGAGGAGGAAGAACTGTGGGAATCCTGAGTTCTCTCTGAGCTTGGTGGTTTTCCTGCAGACATTTCATGACCCAATTAGATAACATCATCAGTGCCAGAAGGGAAGGTGGGGGGTTTGTTCCCTGTTTGCATACTAGTGGTTTGCTTTGTCAAGAAGGAGCTGTCCACCCAGTTGGAAGGCGGCGGCTGTAGGGGATGACCAGGGTCAGCCCAAAGACAACATCATGAGCCCAGCCTGCCTTGAAGTCAGTTGACTTTTATCTGGCGCCAATTCACCTCGACCATTAGTAGATCAGATTCTTGTGTTGAGGAAGATGAAATAAACCCTTGGCACTTTTGAACTCTATCCTGGCTCCTGACTTCTTGCACATGATCCAGATGTTGTAACCCAGCAACAACCCTCTGGGAGGGGCAGGTCCAATTGCTTGGCCTTCAGACCTTCTGCAGCTTCTAGAGCTGTCCAAGGTTGCCACCAGCCTACAGCTTTTCAACAGGTTTAGGGTAAAGACGTGGATTGACAGCGCGCAAAAGGGTGGGAGCCATTAGAAGACAAACCACTTTCATCTCTCCAAACTCTCTCAGAAATGGACCCAAATTGTTGGCTTGGATTGAGGTTTTCCTGCTTGCCTCCCAGAGACCTCCTGCTCCTATTATCGCTCTAAAAATATTATTCCCTGCAAAAGTATTGATCATTTGGCCACCAAATTAAAGCAATGCAATCCCAGGGTACTGGGCAGGTCACAGGGTGCCCCTTTCTATCCTGGAGACTTTACCCCCAAATTTGTGTATATTCGTGAACTGGAATAGAGCACGGTAACAAGGTCAGCCAACGAACAGCAGCTAAGTCAGCCAATGAGGACTGTTTGGAAACTGAAACTAGAAGTAGCCTAGGCGTGGCTCTGCAGCTCTGCAGCTAGGTTAAGCTCTGAGTCTGTCTATTGGAAATGAAACTGCTTCTCTCCTCTGCTGTGTGTCTTGCTTGCCTGCTGAACTAAAGTGAAACTGAGTTCTGTTTCTGCTGAAGTTGAGTTGCTGTTCTGCTCTGAACCTGTAACTTGTCTGCTTCTGTTTGAGTTTGCACCATGTTGGACAAATCTACAACTGGTATTGTAAAATTCACTTTATGTGTTTATAAAGAAGTTAAATGAAGCCTCAGCCATCTGTGTTTACTTTTCTGGCGCTGAATTTACCCTGCAATACTCTGAACAGTGTCAACCTAGAACACTGTTTCTCAACCTTGGCTGCTTTAAGAGGTGTGGACTTCAACACTCCCAGAATTCTTTGCTGCTGGGGAATTGGAAGTCCACCCCTCTTAAAGGGGCCAAGGCAGAGAAACACTGGCCTAGAAGTGCCTTTCTCCAGGGCAGGGGGCTTCGTATGCAAGGTCCTCTTACTCACATCCAGCTCAAAGGTCTGCAGCACCGTCCGGTACCCCCCCGAAATGGGGGTGAAAAGCCGGAGCACCTCCTTGATGACACAGTCCAGGTACTGAAGGCTGTGGATGGTCTCCAGATGAAGGCCCCCCTCGCAGAGGCAGCCGTTGTGCAGCAGGCTCTTGCTCCTCAGCTCTTCGCGAAGCTTCTCCAGAACCGACGGGTGTTTCAGCAGCTGCATGATCAGAGAGGTGCTGGCACTGGCGGTGGTGGCATAGGCGGCGAAGATCAGCTCCAGGGTGCCATCCTAGGGCAAAGAGAGGCTGCCTGAGCCAGGGCTGGCTGGTTGAGCTAAACTCTAACCCTAACCCTAAAGAGCAACGCTCTTGAGATAACTCTATAACGGTCTGGTTGGGCTCTGCAACCCAACAGGACAGACACAGACTCCAGAGAGGAATTAGGACTGCAGAAAAAACAATGGCTACCAACCTGCCTTCCATGGAGGACCTGTGTGCACGAGTCAAAAGAGGGCTGTGAAAATATGTACAGACCCCTCACATCCCGGACATAAACTGTTTCAACTCCTCCCCTCAAAACGACGCTGTAGAGCACTGCACACCAGAACAACTAGACACAAGGACAGTTTTTTTCCCCAAACGCCATCACTCTGCTAAACAACTAATTCCCTCAACACTGTCCAACTATTTAGTAAGACTGTATTACTATTATTATTCTCATCCTTCCTAGTATCTATCTCTTCCCACTTATGACTATAATCGTGTTGCTTGTATCTTTACAATTTATATTCCTGGATGCCATCACTCAGCTAAACATATAATCCCCTCAACACTGTCCAACTATTTACACAGTCTGCACTACTACTACTATTAATCTTCTCATCACTCCTTTCACCCATCTCCTCCCACTTGTGACTGTATGACTATTTTCTATTCTATTCCATTCCATATCATCTATTCCATTCTATTCCTACAGTACTCTACTCTATTCTATATTCTATCCTATTCCATTCCATTCCATATTTTCTATTCTATTCTATCTATTCTATTCTATTCCATTCCATATCATCTATTATATTCTATTATATTCATACTCTACTCTATTCTATATTCTATCGTATTCCTTATTCCATTCCATTTCATTCCATATTTTATATTCTATTCCATCCCATATTTTCTTTTCTATTCTATTCTATCTATTCCATTCCATTCCATATCATCTATTCTATTCTATTCTATTCTATTCTATTCTATTCTATTCTATTCTATTCTTCTATTCCATTCTATTCCATTCCATTCCATTCCATTTTATTCTATTCCTACTCTACTCTATTCTATATTCTATCCTATTCCCTATTCTACTCCATTTCATTCCATATTTTATATTATATTCCATTCCATATTTTCTTCTTTTCTTTTCTTTTCTTTTCTTTTCTTTTCTTTTTTTCTTTTTATTCTATTCTATTCTATTCTATTCTATTCTATTCTATTTTCTATTCTATTCTATTCTATTCCATTCCATTCCATTCCATTCCATATCATCTATTCTATTCTATTCCTACTCTACTGTATTCTATATTCCATCCTATTCCCTATTCTATTCCATTTCATTCCCTATTTTATATTCCATTCCATTCCATTCCATTTTCTATTCTATTCATCCTGGTCTAGCATTGAGCACAAAAGGGGGAGCCTAGCGCCCCCAGTGGCCACGGAGGGAAGTGGAGCCTGCTGCCTGTCTGGCTCAGGGACGGTACCTTCAGCTCCTGCATGGTCAGCTCCTTGCCATATTCTTTGCCGCTTTCGATCAGCAGGTCCAGGGCATCCAGGTAGTCCTTGCCTTGCGAGCTCTGCAGCTTTTCCCGGATGGCTTTTTCTAAGACCTTCTGCAAGATCTCCCTGGCGCGAATCCCCTATGAAAAGGAGTCCCAGGATTACGTCAGTCCCTCCTCCCATCTGTGTTAAGACTTGATGTCCCAGAATGCCCGGCCACGAGGCTCTCGGCTGGGGCAATAGCTAGACATCTGTCGTGTGCTGAACCCTCTAAATAAGGGGGTGCCCAACCTTGCCAGCTTCCGAGCTTGTGGGTTTCAAATCCCGGCATTCCCCAGCCAATTCTAGGTTTGCTGTAACTCAGGGTGTCCAATCTTGCAACTTTAAGGCTTGTGGACTTCAACTCCCAGAATTCCCCAGGCTGGGGAATTCTGGGAGCTGAAGTCCACAAGTCTTAAACTTTAGTTTAGATTAGTTTAGTCTAGTTTACTTTTATTGTCATTGCAACTCGTACAACGAAATTAAATACCATCTTCAGCATGCAATTTATGACTATGAAAACAAACACACACACACAAACATACATCCTTCACACTCCACACATTGAACCGAAAACCCCTGACACTGCACCAATACTGCACTCTACAGTAGAATTCTACAGAGCTACTGCCCTGGGATAGAAGCTGTTTTTCAGCCTATTTGTCCTTGTTTTTATTATCCTGTACCGTCTGCCAGATGGTAATAGTTCAAAAAAGGGTATCCAGGATGAGATGGATCTTTGAGAATGTTTTGAACTTTCTTAAGGCAGCGGGAGCTATAAAGCTCTTCCAAAGAGGGGAGAGGGCAACCCATGATCCTCAGGGCAATGACATTAACCCTCTGGAGCGCTGTCCTATCTGCCCCTGTGCAATTGGCAAACCATACAGAGGTGCAGTAAGTTAAGATACTCTCTATGGTGCAGCGGTAGAAGGTCACCAGCAGTTTTTCATCCAGTTGTTGTTTCCTGAGAAGTCTCAGGTCGTATAATCTCTGCTGGCCCCTTTTGACCAGGGCTGCAAGGTGAGCGCCTCAGGTCAGGTGCTCTTTTAGGGTAACACCCAGAAACTTAAAACCGGCCACTTGCTCCACTCGGTCTCCATTGATAAGCAAGGGCTGGATGTCTGATCTGTTCCTTCTATATAGTCCACTATCAACTCCTTGGTCTTATTGGTGTTGAGGACCAGGTTATTGTCTCCACACCACGAAAGCAACTGATCCACCTCATCTCGGTAAGCAGACTCATCCCCCACCCACCTCCGGAGATGAAATTTTTTTTGCCAAGATTGGACACTCTGCCCTAAAGCATCTAACCCAGGGGTCTCAAACTCAATTTACCTGGGGGCCGCTGGAGGCAGAGTCTGGCTGAGGCTGGGCCGCATAAGGGATCCCTCAAAAAACGTTGTTAAAAAAATATCCTCAAATGTCATCAACAGTTAATGATTTCTCCAATACATGAACTGTCCTGAACACATGAATGGAACGTTGAATGAAGATCATGAACAGTTCCTCAGAACGTGGCTTCTTCTCCAGCTTACTCCTTGCTGCCAGAGACTTGACAACGC
>NW_020717380.1:77647-92107 GCF_900518725.1 Notechis scutatus | reverse complement strand
ACCGCCGTGGTGGAGCCGTACAACTCCATCCTGACCACCCACACCACCCTGGAGCACTCGGACTGTTCCTTCATGGTGGACAACGAAGCCATCTACGACATCTGCAACCGAAACCTGGACGTCGAACGCCCAACCTACACGAACCTCAACCGTCTCATCGGGCAGATTGTCTCCTCCATCACTGCTTCTTTGAGATTCGACGGGGCCCTGAACGTTGACCTCACCGAATTCCAGACCAACCTGGTGCCGTACCCCCGCATCCACTTCCCCCTGACCACGTACGCCCCCATCATCTCGGCCGAAAAAGCCTACCACGAGCAGCTCTCAGTGCCGGAGATCACCAACGCCTGCTTTGAGTTCTCCAACCAGATGGTCAAGTGCGACCCACGGCGGGGCAAATACATGGCGTGTTGCCTCTTGTACCGGGGAGACGTGGTGCCGAAGGACGTCAACGCGGCCATCGCGGCCATCAAAACCCGGCGGTCCATCCAGTTTGTCGACTGGTGCCCGACCGGCTTCAAAGTGGGCATCAACTACCAGGCACCCACCGTGGTGCCCGGAGGAGACCTGGCAAAAGTCCAGCGGGCCGTCTGTATGCTCAGCAACACCACGGCGATCGCCGAGGCCTGGGCCCGTCTGGACCACAAGTTCGACCTCATGTACGCCAAGCGAGCTTTCATCCACTGGTATATGGGCGAGGGCATGGAGGAAGGAGAGTTTGCGGAAGCCCGAGAAGATCTGGCGGCTCTGGAGAAGGATTACGAAGAAGTCGGACAAGATACGAGGCTTTGTAGATCTGACGCCGAAGATGACCAAGAATACTGACCCCCTCTACCCAAGACTATCCCGGCTTCTTCAGCCTAACCTGATGATGCAGGCGTAAACCAGCCAACATGGTACATCCTGGCTTGCTAGGAATATGGTTTGTTCCTTCCTTTCTAAGCACCTAATAAAGTCAATTTTGCAATCTGTGTCTTCGGATGGTATGTCTACCGGGGACTGTTTGTCAATGTAGAGGTAGCCCTCAGCGTACAACAATTCATTTAGCGACTGTTGAAAGTTATAAAAGCATTGGGAAAAGGGCCTTGTGAGTTTTTCACATTTACGACTGTTGCAGTGTTCACTTAATCAAAATTCATACGTCACCCAGCTGGCTTTCCAATCTAAGGTGGGACTAGAACTCACCGTTTCCTGGGAATTGGTCCAAAGTCACCCAGGTGGTTTCATGCCAAAGGCAGGACTAGAACTCACCATCTCCTGGGGTTTGGCCCAAAGGAACCCAGCCGGCTTTCATGCCTAAGGTTGTTGTTTAATGTCTGACAGACAAAGATTTGTAGTTCCTTGATTGAGGTAATGTTTCCTGCTTGATTGTTGGTAAACAACAACCTAACCCAGGAGCCACCAAGGCTACCCCAACCAATGCTAACAGGGCAACCCACTTGTATATTAACTGAGAGAAAATGCCACTCCTTCTAGCACTGATGATGTTACCTAGCTGGGTCATGAAACATCTGCAGGAAAGTCATCAAGCTCAGAGAGCACCAAGGACTCCACAGTTGTCCTCCTCTCCACAAACCCCATTCCCTAAACCCCACCCCCTTCAACACTGCTGATATTGCCTAGTTGGGTCATGAAACGTCTGCAACAAAAACACCAAGTTCAAGAGACCAACAAGGACTCTACAGTTCTCCTTCCTCTCCCTCCTTCCCCTCCTCCTCCTCCTCCCTCCTCTCCTCTTCTCCTCCTCCCCTCCACAAACCCCACTCCCTTCAGAACTGATGCTATTACCTCGTTGGGTCATGAAACGTCTGCAACAAAAACACCAAGTTCAAGAGACCAACAAGTTCTCCTTCCTCTCCCTCCTCTCCTCCTCCTCTCTCTCTTCTTCCTCCCTCCTCTCCTCTCCTCCTCCTCCCCTCCACAAACCCCACTCCCTTCAGCACTGATGATATTACCTCCTTGGGTCATGAAATGTCTTCAACAAAGCCACTAAGCCCAGAGACCACCTAGGACCATACAGAAACAAAAATTCTCTCTGCTCGCAAAAGCGGGACAATTTCTCTACTTGGCAGTTAAACTGCCAGCAAAGTTCAAGCAAACTCCACCAGAATAAAATCAAAATCTGGCGCAGGAATGACTTTTTCCCAGAATCCCCCTTCCCATTAAATATTGTGCTCCATTGGTGGTCAAGACCTTCTCCTACAGAGGGGGGGGGGGGAAGGACGGCCCCTTTATGATTTGTGGACTTCAACTCCCAGAATTCCTGAGCCAGCATTGCTCCCTTTAACAACCTGTCGATTTCAACTCCCAGAATTCCTGAGCCAGCATGGCTCCCTTTACAACCTCTGGACTTCAACTCCCAGAATTCCTGAGCCAGCATGGCCCCTTTAACAACCTGTCGATTTCAACTCCCAGAATTCCTGAGCCAGCATGGACTCCAACTCCCAGAATTGGACTCCAACTCCCAGAATTCCTGAGCCAGCATGGCCCCCTTTACAACCTGTGGACTTCAACTCCCAGAATTCCTGAGCCAGCAGGGCCCCCTTTTACAACCCGTGGACTTCAACTCCCAGAATTCCTGAGCCAGCATGGCCCCCTTTACTGTGGCCCTTTGATGACTTGTGGACTCCAACTCCCAGAATTTCTGAGCCAAAGAGGCTGGCTCAGGAATTCTGGGAGTGGAAGTCCACCAGTCATCAAAGGGCCACAGTTCCCCCCCGCCCCTCGGTAGGAACCAAACTCTCCGCATCACAGAGAAACCAACCTTGCAGAATGCAGTCACTGAGCTAAGATTTTACTAGGGGGAATTTAATACCACTGAGTTATTTACAATCCAGAGAGGGGCGTTCCCGTGTCTAAAGCCGTCTTCTCCGGGGACGATAAATGTGGGTTTCATTTCGGTCAGGCAGGAAAGGGTGAGAGGCTCCCACTGAAACTTCGCGGCAGACCATCCTTCAATCCTCGGAAGAGGCTGATTTTTCAAATCATCTGCAAGGAAAAAAAGCGGGAGAATGACTATGCGAACTCTGTTTGCAGGTAGTCCTCGACTTACGAAGGCAACTGAGCGAGAAATGTGTCGAGCGACTTTTGCCCTGTTGTATGGCTTTCCTCGCCACGTTTGTTAAGTGGATCGCCGCCGTCCTTAAATTAGTCACCCGATTGTCCGGTGATTCTGGGAGCGGCGTGCGGGTCTCGCGGCAGGGGTGGGATTCAAATTTTTTAACAACTGGTTCTGTGGGTGTGGCTTAGGTGGTGGGTGTGGCTTGGTGGTCATGTGACTGGGTGGGCATGGCTTGGTGGTCATCTTATTGGCTGGGTGTGGCCAACTCAATATCACTCACATCGAGGCACGCATCTCCTCGCCTGGCCTCTCATGACTGTGGCGATGCTGCAACAGTCGTAAGTGTGAAAAAAGGTCATAAGTCACTTTTTTCAGTGCCATTGTAACTTTGAATGGTCACTCCAAACAAGTAAAGTACCAGCAAAGGGGGAAAGAAAAACTCCAGAGAAGTTCCAGAGACAGGAAGTCTAATCCTGTCAAGAATGTAATGAGGGTTAACGGAGAAGCAGTTTCTGTAAGCAACACCAGAATGTTTCCTTCCTGCCTTCCTTACAGGATTAGCCCAGTAATTTCTTCTAACAACCGGTTCTCCGAACTGCTTAGAATGTTAACAACCGGTTCTAGCGAATAGGTGAGAACTGGTAGAATCCCACCCCTGCCTAGCGGTGAAGCTAATCGCCTCCCGTTCAGAAGGTTGAGAGTTCAATCCTAGCTAGCGGCAAATATTTCTCTCTCCCCGGGTGCAAAGAGAAAAAAAAAAAATCTGCTGTGAACTCCCATGTGGTGTCGGGAAAGGCATCCGGCCAGGAAACGCTCAGCTCCATCCAGTTGCCACAACCAGGGGTGGGATTCTACCTGTTCGGACCAGTTTGGGTAAACCAGCCCCTCCCCTCCCAGGAGTCTCCACGTGGCCCATTTTCAATGCAGGTAAATGCAGGATCTGGGGGGAGGCTCTGGGGGGGTGAAATGGGCCTTCCAGAAGTCTGGAAACGGGCCTGTTTCCAGCTTCCAGAGGGCCTCCAGAGCCCGGGGGAGACTGTTTTTCTCCTCCCAGAGGCCTGAGGTAAGCCTCCGGACTCTGGGGAAGGTGAAAAATGGCCCTCTCCGAAGTTTTGGTAGGCCACGCCCACCATGGCCATGCCCACCCAGCAACCGGGCAGTGAATCGGTTGCTGGTATTTTTGAATCCCACCCCTGGCCCCGACTCTACCCCGAATTACTGAAGGGATGAGTGTCGTGAAAGGGGAGTTTGTTAAGTGAATCGGGCTACCCCGTCGACTTTGCCAGTCAGAAGGGGAACACGTGACCCCTGGGACACTGCAACCGTCATAAATACGAGTCAGTTGCCAAGGGTCTAAATGTGGATGGTGTGACCCCTGCAACAGTCTTGAGTTCGAAAAATGGTCGGAAGTCGCTTTTTTCAGCGCCGTCATAACGTCGATCGCTAAATGAACTGTTCTAAGTCAAGGGCTGTCTGTATTGGTAAGATTAAAGTCAATGTTTAGGATTCCTCGACGCTTCCCATCCCCAACACACACACACACACACACACACACACGAATTTCCCACTTCCTTATAACCATGAAGAGGCCACAACTTACCTAGTCTGGAATGAAGGTGCAACTGAGGATACAACCTTTGTAAACGCCTCTCGGCGTAATTTTTGGAAAAGCGGGCTTCGCCTTTGAAATCCTTCTTGTTGGTGAACCTGCTGAGAAGACGAAATATGTTTGTTGAGAACGCAGCTGTCCTGACCGACTCCTCGTCCTAAAAAAAACCACCTTTTTATTTTGTTTACAGTGAATTCCTCTCCAACAAAGTCACGGCCAACAGTCTTTCAAGAGTTGCCAGGCCGATAGCTTCCAAACGCCACACTGTAGCAGCAATGACTTGGCAAGAAATCAGGAACAGATCTTCACCCTCATGAATTGAACTGTCTCCTGCAAACTCCACTCCCCCTTTGCTCCTCTTTATTCCCTATGGGAGGGGCCATTCACTGTCCACCTGTGGCTTTACTTCCAAGTCGACCCTTGTTCCTTAGCTGTTCCCTTCTTCTGGCAGCTCTGTGCATGCACACACTGGGAACAGGCTCCAGCTGTTCTTCTTCCCCTCCTGCAAACCCCACTCCCCTTTTGCTCCTCTTTATTCCCTATGGGAGGGGCCATTCACCGTCCTCCTGAGCCTTTACTCCCAAGTCGACCCTTGTTCCTCAGCTGTTCCCTTCGTCTGGCAGCTCTGTGCATGCGCACACTGGGAACAGGCTCCAGCTGTTCTTCTTCCCCACTGATCTCCAACTCCGAAGGCAGCTGATAACTGTCGGATGGCCCTGTCCCCATCCCTGCCTCCGATGCAGAGCCTTCGTCAGAGCCTTCCCCAGACTCCAGGACTGGCCCATAATCCTCCCCAACCTCCTCACTGTCCAAATCTGCCGCCAGCTCTGCTGGCCACTGGCAGGTCACAACAACAGCAATCTCTTTTTGCACATTCAGAAATCCCAATTTGGATTTCTGGACCTCAGATTATTCAGGTGGCTAACAAAAGATTTGCTAAAGAGGATGATAAATAAAATAATATTTCCATATCTGGGATTTCATTCCGGAAAAAATTAGGAATAACGATGTGACAATCAAAAAGATAAAGGAAAAATGAACGTCACCAAAGGGAATCGCGTGACCCCAGGATGCTACGACCGTCATAAATACAAGTCAGTTGCCAAGCCCCTGAATTTTGATCTCGTGACCACCAGGGATGCTTCAATGGTCCTAAGTGCGAAACACCGGTCCTATGTCACTTTTTTTCAGGGCTGTTGTAACTTCGAACGATCACTAAACAAACTGTCGTAAGGCGAGGACTACCCATCAGGGGTCAGCTTGAAAGTATCACCAGTCTTGTTTTGGGGGCCTGACATCTCTTAAGTGGCTTTAATGAGTGGTGAGGTGGCCTAGAGTTGGAGCTCTGGCCTCATCATCAAGAGGCTGTGAGTGGTTCTGACCCAGGCTTCGTCAAACGTAATTAATCTCAAGCTTTTTTTCAAAGCAAAACCTATTTTATGGCGACACTTGGGAATTGTTTGCATTCCCAGCCAGAACTAATCTTAAACAGTTCCCCAAGATAAGCACACACCTTTCAGTGCTGTGGAATGCTGCCAAAAAACAGAAGTCTCCAATTAATTATACCAGAAACCGAGCGGAGTATACAGAGCTTCAAGGAGGACTCGGAATCTATCGAACTACTTTGCTTCCTGCAAAGGTTTCGTCATTGAGGTCTGACTTTTATCCCTTATGGGAGGGGCAATCACTTCCCAGCCTTACTCCTGAGTCGCCCCTTTTGTCTCAGCTGCTCTTGCCTTCTAGCAGCTCTGTGCACACGCGCACTGGGAACAGGCTCCCCTGGGTCCTCTTCCTCGCTGCTGCCAGACTCCAAAGGCTCCAGAGGCAGCACCCCACTCCCAGATGGTCCTGGTCCCATCCCTGCATCGGACGCAGGACCCTCGTCCGAGTCATCTCCAAACTCCCAGACTGGTCCCCGTTCTTCCTCACTGTCCGATTCCACTGCCGTCTGCACTGCCTGCCGGCGAACCACAATCGATCCTAGGTCAAGGGAGCTATTTCTCTCTCTGGGCACAATGAGAATATTATCTGCTGAACAAAACTCCGTACTGGTGACAGGAAGAGCATCTGGCCATTATTAGCTCCATTAGCAGTTGCCCAGACTCCACCCAGCAAGGGATTATGGGATCGTTAAATGATAATGATGATTTATTCTATTCTATTTAGAGTGATGCGGTGGCCTAGAAGGGGAACTCTCACCTCTCAATCAAGAGGCCGTGAGTTCAATCCTAGGTAGAGGCAGATATGTCTCTTTCTCTCTCTCTCTCTCTGGGTGCCATGGGAATATTATCTGCTCAACAAAACTTCATACTGGTGACAGGAAGGGCATCCGGTCAAGAAAACAACTCTGCAAGCTCCATTCAATTGCCCAGACTCCACCCAGCTAGGAATTATGGGGTCCTTAAAAGGAGATAATGATCTCGTCAGTTGTTTTAGTAGGGAAGACAAACCACGATGTGCAGCCTTTAGGGTTTGGTACCTTAATTGCGTGGGGATTTTCAGCTTTTTGGTTTCCATCCCGGGGGGCTCCTTGGATGAGACCCCCACTGGGGGCAAGAAGCGGGGGGCTTGACCCCGGAAGCTCTGCGGGTAAGGCTGGGTAGGAAAGGAAGACGGTCAGTCGGGGGTTAACCTTGGATACAGGCAGTCCTCGACTTACGACTGAGCCCACAATTAATGGTCATAAGTGGTGCTGATTCTTAAGTGAGTCACGAGGTGGCAGGGCCCAGTTTTACCCCTTTTTTCAGTGGCGGTCATTCAGTGAATCCCAATGTCCACGATGGGCAATATTTGACCAGAAACTGGAATTAAATCATCGTTTCTGAGGAAAACAAGGTAGTCAATTGTGGTTACCTGACTTTAGGATTACCCTAAAATGTGGATTGTTGGCTGGGTACCCGACATTGGATCGTGTGACTGAGCGGGTGTGGATGTTGGGACTTCGAATGTGAGTCTCTTAAGTAGCTCTGTCAATAAGTAGCTCTGTCAAATTGTCAATAAGCGGCCAGTCGTAAATTGAGGACTACCTGTATCTTTCCAGGCTGTGCAATATTCAGAGACACAAACACACACACACACACACACACACCTAATCATCCCTCGTCCTTCTCTTACCATTCTGTGCATCAGGTCTATGTAAACCACCAAACTGTTTTTTGTTCATCTAAGTTTAGGATTAAAACGGGTTGGACTAGATGACCTCTAAGGTCCCTTCCAGCTCGGTTATTCTGTTATTCTGATTAAGGGTGTTGAACCAATCCCCAAGGCATACAGCCACTCTCTGGATTCCCTCCTATTAAATGGGAAGGAACATCTTTGTTTTTCTTTCTTTCTTTCTTCTTTTGTTCTTCCTTCCTCCCTCCCTTATCCTTCCTTTCCCCTCTTTCCATTCCTTCCTTCCTTCCCATTCTTCTCCTTCCTTCATTTCCATTTTTCTCCTTCCTTCCTCTTCCTCACTCCCTTCCTTCCCATTATTTTCCTTCCTTCCTACCTACCTATATACCTACCCCTTCCTCCTTCCCTCCCTCCTTCCCTCCTTTTCCATCCTTCCTTCCTTTCCCCCTTCATTCATTCATTTTTTCCTTCCTTCATACCTACCTATCTTATTCTCCCTCCCTTCCCATTATTTTCCTTCCTTCTTTTCCATTCTTTCCCTTCCTTCCTACTTACCTATCTACCTACATAAAGTTCTCCGTTCCTCCTTCCCCCCTCCTTCCTTCCTTCCCTTCCTTCCACCCTTCATTCATTCTTTTCCTTCCTTCCTTCTTACCTATCTACCTATCTAAGTTTCCCTTTCCTCCTTCCCTCCCTCCCTCTCTGTCCTTCCTTCCTTCTCCCCTTCATTCATCCATTCATTCTTTTCCTTCCTACTTGCCTAACTACCTATCTTACCCTCCCCTCCCTTCCTCCCTTCCCCATTCCTCCCTTCCTTCTTTCCTTCCTTCCCCTTCTTTTCCTTCCTTCCTACTTACCTATCTACCTACTTACCTATCTACCCACCTAAGCTCCCCTTCCTTCTTCCCTCCCTCCCACCCTCCCCCTCCCTCCCTCCCTCCTTTCTTTCTTCCCCCTTCATTCATTCATTCATTCTTTTCCTTCCTTCCTTCATTTCAACTACCTACCTACTTATCTTCCCCTCCCTCCCTCCCTCCCTCCCATCCATCCATCCATCCATCCATTTTTCTGCCAGGGGAAAGGGCCGGGTCCCCTTACCCTCCTGGACAAATCTTTGGGGAAGTACTGGAAAGGGGTAGTGAGGTGTTGGCCAGAAACGAGCAGAGGAAATGGGTTGTTGGTGACGATCAGAGCCGTCTTGTCCTGGTTGAATTCCGAAGATCTCAACATGAGGGCGATTTCCCTCCGGTGCTGCTCCAAGCGCTCTTGGAAATCCGCGTCCGTTGGAGGGATAAAATATTGGGTCTGCAAAGAGACGAGTAAAGCTGGTGAGAAAGAAAACGTAGGGTCTCCCAAATTTGGATTTGAGGTTGCTGGGAGGAAGCGAAGAGGCATCAGAGGTCAAAAAAAGACAAAATGGCACCTGTGGTGGGAGGACTGAAGTCCGCCCCCTTTCGGCCTGAAGGGGGCGGGGCTTGGATCCCCCATCGATGGTGTCCGATTTGTCCTTTTTGACTCTCCCCTGACAGACCCCCTACAGGTAGTTCTCGACCTACAACAGTTCATTTAGTGACCGTTCAAAGCCGTGGTAGGTTTTGAAACTTCTTCCTACAGGTTTGGTGTGAGCGCATGCTTTGCGTTTGCAACTCACCTTTCTGCTGCAAGCCCTGTGTCTAAAACAGATGATGCGCGCTAATCGGCTATGCCAGGCGAAGAGCTGAGGTTGAAAAGCAGGAAATAAAGTCAGTATAGCGCCAAGGTGGGTGGGAGAGCCCAGCAGGTGATCGTTGGAGTGAACCGGTTTGTTCAAAGCTGATCATTGGAGCAAATCAATTCACTCACAGATAATTGTCGGAGTAAACCAGTTCACTTACAGCTGTTTGTCAGAGCAAACTAGTTGGCTCACAGATGATCATTGAAGTGAACCAGTTCACTCTCAGCTGATTGTCAGAGCGAACCAGTTTGCTCAAACCTGATCATTGGAGAGAACCGATTTGCTCACAGATGATCCTCGGAGCGAACCAGTTCACTCACAGCTGATCGTCGGAGTGAACCGATTCACTCTTAGCTGATCATCGGAGTGAACTGGTTCGCTCTTAGCTGATCGTCGGAGTGAACTGGTTCGCTCTCAGCTGATTGTTGGAGTGAACCGATTCACTCTCAGCTGATCGTCGGAGCGAACCGATTCACTCACGGATGATCATCGGAGCAAACCAGTTTGCCCACAGATGATCCTCAGAATGAACTGGTTCACTCACAGCTGATCGTCAGAGTGACCGGTTCGCTCACAGCTGATCGTCGGAGTGAACCGGTTCAGTCGAACCAGGCTGAACTGGTAGCATACCACCACTGGTTCAAAGTTGCAACAGCACTGCAAAAATTGACCTATAACCGTTTTCCCCACACAACTGTTACAGCATCCCCGTGGTCACATGATCAAAATTCAGACTCTTAAGATGGTCGCCGCGTCCGAGGGATCACGTGATCCCCTTGGGCCAGCTTTTGACAAGCAAAAGTCAATGGAGAAGCCAGTCGTAAGTGTGAAAAAAAATGGTTGTAAGTCCATGGCCATTGTTACTTTCACTGGTCACTAAATGAACCATTGTAAGTCAAGGATTCTCGGTGATCTGCCAAAATGGCTACTCCGCTTTGTGTCCGCAGAAGTCTCTGGGTTGGAGAATGCGGTTGCAAGCAGAGTGGGGTACATGTAAAAGCTCTATCCCCCCCCAAGTTTCCATTTCAATCCTGTTCTGATTCTACCCCATTCCTAAATCCGGTCCTCAATATCCCATTTCCTTGTCCCAAAGGAGCTTTTTCACGAGGCAACTGGACTTTCTCATTTTCCTTTGAAGATGTTTGTTAAACAGGAAACATTGTCTATCTCCAGTCTACAACAGTTAGTCCTTCAGCAGTTCCAAGAAGCTTCCACACTGTAGGAAGAAAAATCCACTCCAGTTCGAAGCCTGGGAGAAGAAAAATAGGCTGGAAATAAAATGGAGGCTGGCTACAAGTAAAGGAAGTCTTTGTTTATTTGGCTTTCCAGAAACTTCAGGGATAGCAACGTGTTTCTGGGGCGGCTGACAAAACAGCTGAGCAAGTAGATGGACTTTTATAGGGTTCTGGGGGTTTGGTGTTTGAGATGCTCCAGGGCGTTGTGCGATGTAGCGAGCCTTGTGTCTTTTGCTATTCTAATGGTGGTGGCTTAATCCTATTATGTCCTAAAAGGTCCTGTCCTGTCCTTCTTAATTCCATCACCCTGGAGCTGAAAGTGTTTTGTTTATGAATAGATTGCAGGAAGACTGGGGGGGGGCTGCTTTCCACCTTTAAAAACACGTTTTCTCTATTTCTTCTCTGGGGAAATATACTATTCTGCCTCTTTTAATATTCCCCTAAATATTTTGTTCTCTAGGAGTGTGTGTGTGTGTGTGTGTGTGTGTTATTACTTCTTACATCATGTCCCGCCCTTAGAATTTGGGTGGGAGGGGGATGTAAATTCTTCATCCCATCAGCTCCAGCCTTCTGTGGGAGTTGTGGCTGAAGCAGTGGTGGGATTCAATTTTTTTTTTACTACCGGTTCTGTGGGCGTGGCTAGGAGGCGTGGTTAGGAAGCGTGGCCATGTGACTAGGCGGGCATGGCTTTTTTTTTCTCTGCTTTTTGCAGCAAACACCCCCCCTCCCGATTTTTGGGCCTTCTGGGTAAAAAAAACCTCCTGGGGAGCTTTTTTGTTCCCAGAAGGCTTCCCTTGGGGGGGCAGCATCCCCCACACTTCATTTTGGGGCTCCCTGTGACCCAGGAAGGCAAAAAATGGAGAGTTGTTGTTGTTGTTGTTTGCCTTCCTGGGCCTCAGGAAAGCTTCCTGGGCAAAGCAGTGAGTAAGCGAGGGGAATTGTAGGAACAGCTGATCGTCAGAAAGGGAAAAAAAGAAATACCTTAAGGAGTGACTGGGCGGTGTTGAGGTAATTCCCCGTTAGGAGAATGAGCGCGTACAGGGAGACATAGTGAGAGTAGGGAAGAATAACTCACACACAGCACACGGATATACTGTATAGTAAATGTAGGTTTTTACTTCCAATAAACGTTTAAGCAAAGTCCAAACAAGCAGTCCAAGTCATTCACAGGTAAAGCAGTCAGGGTTCAGTTCAGGGATAAGCCAAATATCAAAGTCCAGTATCAAAAACAGTTCAGTAACAGACTTACATCAAATACAAGAATAACAGTCAATTAGGAGGAACGCCAATACTCTCCAACAGAAGGAAACAGAGATACACTCACACTCTCTTCTGGGACTAAAACAACCCAGGTTTCTGGCTCCATCTTATGGCCATTTGAGAAACCACACCCAATTACAGTTTTAGCATTTTCTTAAACACATAGTATTAAAACGTCTATCCTGGTTTATATATTTCCAACCCAAATAACTGTTAGGTGACTTACATTCCTAACAATCTCCCCTTTTGGGTAAGACAATATATACAACCTTACATTCTAAGTCCATAATCTTCACAGCTAGCCTTATGCTTTATAGAGCCTTGGGCCTTTGTAAAATGATCTGCTATATTGTTTTCTGACATACAGTATTCCAGCTTAATCATCTTACTTTGCACACATTGTCTCACATTTAAATATCTTAAATCTGTGTGTTTTGATCTTGCCTTGACAGCAATATTTGAAGCCATCTGTATTGCTGATTGATTATCTTCATAAACAACAATAGAATCTGTTACATCAATTCCCATGTCAATTAGTAATTGCTTATAACAAACTAAATCTGTACATACATTCCTAACAGGCAGGCTAGCGTCAGGCAGGCGGGGCAAGCGAGTGAGTGGTGACTGGGCCGGGGGCGTGGTCAGCCAGAAGTTACTACCGATTCGGCAACCCACACCAAATCTTTGCTACCGGTTCGTCTGAACCGGTGCGAACCGGCTAAATACCACCAAGGGACTGAAGGCGTTTTGTTTATGAATAGGATGGCCTGGTTTTCTTAACAGGCACAAAATATCCATTTCTAAAGACTGGAAGCTTCTGCTTGAGGCTACAGCAAAAAGACCATCGGGGGGGTGGGGGTGGCTGCTTTCTACCTTTGTTAAGATTTTTTTCCCTCCATTTTGAGGAAATATACATAATATTCTGCCACTTTTAATATTCCCCAAAGTATTTAATTCTCTAGGAGAAGTGAGATTCCCACAACACAAATTTGCAGTACTCAAGTGACCCTGGGGACGCAGATAAACCTCCAAGCGGCCTCAACGACTCTAAAAAGGATGCAAATGATTGTCTTTTTGTCTGCAAGGAAGATCAATCCTTCCATTCCCCACCATCTAATCAGAAGGCTCCACACCCATTTGCACCACTCAGGTGACCCTGAGGACACAGATAAACCTCCAAGTGGGCTCAACGATTCTCCAAAAGGGTACAAATGACGAGCTTTGTCTGCAAGGAAGCTCAATCCTTCCATTCCCCACCACCCAGTCAGAACTGAGGAAGCTCCTTGGAGGAGAAGCGAAACGCCTTCAAAGAATAACAAGAAAGTCCAGTTGCCTCTTGAAATAAAAGCACCTTTGGGAACAACCACGACCTGGAGGACTGAGAATCTCTATAGACATCCCATTTCCTTGATTTGGAGAAAAACCTGGATATCTTCTTCCCTTGGGAATGATCTCCAGCAATTCTCTCTTTTGTCTCTATTGTTTGAAGGCTGGGCTGGGCTGCTTAACCAATCAGCTTCCTTGGCTTTGGCCCAGGCATTGTGATGTGCCACCTCCATGCACCTCACAGTGCACCTCACAAACTGAAGAAGTTTCTTTCTTGGATGAGAAGTAAAACATTAAAAAAAAAAGAACAAGGAAGTCCCGTTGCCTTTTGAAAAGCCCTTTTGGGACTCCACTGTGCACTAACTCTGTGTAAGCACAGAAGCCGGGGAGAAATTTTGAGGAACTTCAACCCTACGTGAAGGAGGATCAAGTTGAGAAAGACATTATCTAACCCAGTTTCTTGACCTTGGCTACTTGAAGATGGGGGAAACTTCAGTGGTGGGATTCAAAAAGTTTTTACTACTGGTTCTGTGGGCATGGCTTGGTGGGCGTGGCATGGCGTGGTTTGATGAGCGCGGCAGGGAAAGGATACTTTAAAATCACTCATGAGGGAAGGCTACTGCAAAATCCCCATTCCCTCCCCGCCCCACTAACCTGCTTTCCAGCTCCATTCTCCTGTGTAGGGCAACCAAAGAAGACCCAGCCAATCTGCTGGGACTCAATGGGAGGCAGAGAAGAGATGGGGTTGGCGGCGCCAGTCAGAGGTGGGATTTGCCGGTTCTCTGAACTACTCAAAATTTCTGCTACCGGTTCTTCAGAACTGGTCAGAACCAGCTGAATACCCACCTCTGCTTCAATTCCCAGAATTCTCCAGCTGCCTCAGCAACTTTAAGATGGATGGGCCTGCTCCCAGAATTCCACAGCTGCAGTCAACAACTTGAAGATGGGTAGTGGACTTCAATTCCCAACAATTTTAAGATAGGTGGACTCCAACTCCCAGAATTCCCCAGCTCTCTCAACAGCTTGAAGTTGTGTGGATTTCCACTCCCAGAATTCCCCAGCCATCTCAATAACCTGAAGATGGGTGGACTTCAACTCCCAGAATTCCCCAGCTATCTCAAGAACTTGAAAATGGGTAGAC
>NW_020717380.1:35140-48380 GCF_900518725.1 Notechis scutatus | reverse complement strand
ATAGAATAGAATAGAATAGAATAGAATTCTTTATTGGCCAAGTGTGATTGGACACACAAGGAATTTGTCTTGGTGCAAATGCTCTCAGTGTACATAAAAGAAAAGAGGTATTCGTCAAGAGTCAAGAATCATCAGGTACAACACTTAATAATACAGGTGAAACTCAAAAAAATAGAATATCTAATCAGCCAATTCAGCCATAACACCTGCAAAGGGTTCCTGAGCCTTTAAATGGTCTCTCAGTCTGGTTCAGTAGGAATCATGGGAAAGACTGCTGACCTGACAGTTGTGCAGAAAACCATCATTGACACCCTCCATAAGGTGGGAAAGCCTCAAAAGTTAATTGCAAAAGAAGTTGGATGTTCCCAAAGTGCTGTTATCAAAGCACATGAATAGAAAGTTATGTGGAAGGGAAAAGTGTGGAAGAAAAAGGTGCACAAGCAGCAGGGTTGACCGCAGCCTGGAGAGGATTGTCAGGAAAAGGCCATTCAAAAGTGTTGGGGACTTTCACAGGGAGTGGACTGAGGCTGGAGTCAGTGCATCAAGAGCCCCTGTCAGCTTTCAAGAGTTTTCTCCCTTTGCTTTGCATCTTTTGGCTGTCATAAGTAACGGGGGGAGGAGGAGGGAATGGTTATGGGAAGTGAGCTGGAGGTGTTACAAACCAGAACTGTATAAACTGGGGGGGGGGTACATTCTTTTTTTAAAAACAAAACAAAACACAAGTTTTATTAATTCTTCAAAACATACAATACATACATACACAAAAACACAAAACATAAAAGCATAAAAAATCTCTTTTCTGAAAGTTGCTTAGTCCCGGGTTATAACTCTTGGTACAGACACAAATTCAAATTCATATTCCTTTTATATACCATTTCATATCTTATTAACATTTTCAATTTTCTATATAACTTCTCCTCTCTTTTAAATTTTCTCAATTTTATTTTATTTATCTCCTCTCAATTCAGATCATAATATTTATTATTCTTTGTCTGTTCTATTTCCATCCATCCATTTATTTTTCTTCTTTAAAAAAGAAGAAAAACTTCTCCTGTACACTATATGGAGTATGATGCCTTTATCTCTCTCCCCTATATTTATAATACTTAATATAAAACACATAACTTACATTGGGATTCTGTCTGGTACATTCTAAAATTATACTATGTTATCAAAAATGATACAAATCTATTCATTAGTATTGATATTCATTTATATCTTGAACGTTTAATACATTACTTTTCAATTAAATCACATACTTTTATGGGAGCCCTATTTTCCATAATTATTCCCCCCCCCCCACATCACATATTATAGCTCATTATTTCATTACAATGTTCCTCCTTCTACTTCAAATCTCTCATTTCACAAAAAATTTCGCTAATATACCATATTCTGATCATTAATATTAACTATCATTTATATCTTAAACATTTTATCCATTTCAATTAAATATCATGCCTTTGTGGGAACAGTTATGCTTTCCAAAAATTATTACCCTGGGGGGGGGGTACATTCTTGCTTAGGTTTCTATCCTATGCTATGCGCAGCTGCAACCCTTTATCAAACTATGTCAAGGTCAACGGACAGAAGCCTCATCACCACCTGGAGATGCCCACATGATGATCTACACAACTTTTAATTGGATGAACCAATTGAACTATTGGGGGTGGGAACGTTGCCATTACTTTGTATATGGGATTTACGCGCCCATTTTCTCAGATTCAGAATTCTTTTGTTGCTACCACTTGATTTCCAGTAAAAGATATCTTTTCTCTGATTAAAAGAGTCTAAGTATTTCTTTCTTGGATTTTGAATGGGGCACCAGCTGACATTATTCTGAATCTCCCCATTACCAGCCCACCCGGAGAAATAATAAATTTTCTTCCGAGGGGGTCTGAACACCATGCCAAATCCAGCCAGCGACCAAGAAGACCTGGGCGCAACTGGAGGACAAGATTCTCTGCTGCTAGAGGAAGCAGGGGAAGCCGACTTGTTAGCGGAACTAAATATTGGGGAAAAACCAGCTGTAAAACCCAAATGGTCCCTGGGAGTCGGCTGGAAGGATCCTGAGGAAAAGCCTCCTCCAGGAGTGACCACCACCCGTCGGCGTGGAAGAGAAGGAGCCATGGCAAGAGAAGGAAAGAAAGAATTTTTTACTAACTCAAGCCATGCATCTTTTAAACGAAGCTATCGGAGAACCTCAAACTGATCAAAGGAATGAGGGAGAGGAGGGGGAGGCAGCCCCAGCCAGAAGAATCAGAGCAGCCACCCCCATAAAACAACCCGGGCTAGCGCAACAGGCAGCAGCAGCCCAGGGGTCCCCAGCGGGAGGAGTAATTGCCAGAAGACGTAGAACTCCAAAGGTGCCTCCGTTGGAAGTAAAATATGGGGGGGATCCCAAGGAGTTAGGATTCTTCCTGGCACAAGTCTGTAGCCATGTGGAGGAATACGGAGGGGGGTTTTCCTCAGAAGCAGCCAAAGTTAGATGTGTTACCAGGGCTCTGGAGGGAACAGCTGCAAAGTGGATGGTGACTTTGCCTAATGATAATGCCCCTCAGCTGATGAATTATGACCTGTTCATGACTGCGCTGCGGGCCAGGTTTGAAGACCCACTTGCTGAACGTAAGGCCAGGATTAGGATGAAGACCATAAATCAGGGGCGGAGATCAGTGGCCAACTACACCCAGGAATTTAGAGAGCTGGTGTGTCATATTCGAGGCTGGTCCCAGGGAGCCCTGATAGAAACTTTTAATGATGGGTTAAATGAAGATGTATATCAAAGCTGTATTGCCAGAAGAGACCCCAGTGAGCTGCAGCTGTGGTACGTGCTGGCGGCAGAGGTGGAAATTGATCTGACCCGAAACAGACGCCGGGGAGGGGGTTGGTTGGAGCAAGTCCTCCACCATCAGCCTTCGAGAAGCCTTAAAACCTCAAAAGGGAGGAATGGCGGCAAAATCCAAGACCACGGCTTGCTTCCGACGTGGGAAGGAAGGTCACCGGGCTGCAGATTGCCATGCCAAGCTAGAACCAAAGGGGGTGCCAGGAGGAGGAAGAAAACCTGAAAAAACCCCAGCAAAGCCTCGCGAAACAGCGCTTAAAGCAGAGGAGATTGTAGAGATCGCCCCTCCGAAAGGAGAGGAGCTGGGAACTCCAACCTCTTCTGAAGAGAGTGAATCCGAATCGGAAGACGACTCACTGGTAAGTCCAAACAAGGGCCCTATGACCATTCCAGTGAGATTAAGGGTACCCACGTCGGGAGCCAAAGGGGAAATGCTGGCCTTGTTAGACTCTGGGTGCACAAGGTGTGTAATCAGCTCGGAGGTAGTGGAGAAAATGGGCTTAAGGCTGAAGACTTTAAAAACGCCCATAGCCTTTTGCCAATTGGATGGATCAGTAGCTGGGGGCAGCCCTGCACATTTCATAACGGAACCAATAGAAATGACGATGGGGAAGCATAGAGAGACTTTGTGTTTTATTGTGGCTCCTGGGATGGAGCGGCCCCTAATACTGGGGTTGCCCTGGCTCCGGAAATGGAACCCCACGTTGATTGGAGGAGAGGGTCATTGCACATACGTACTGACCAGCGCCCAGAAGGGGAGGGGCAATCTCAACTGAAACTCAAGAATCCCACTGAACTGGCCTCCACTGGCACTGAGAACTTGAAGGGGGAGGAGAAAATTCTGGAAGAATATTGGGACTTAAAGGAGGTATTCAGTGAAAAGGCCTCGGAAGAGCTTTCCCCCCCATCGTTCAACAGATTGCAGTATTGAAATTCTACCCGGGGTGAAACTCCCAAAACCGAAACTGTACTCGATGACACCGCGGGAGCTAGAAGAGCTGCAGTCATTTATTGATAAGAATTTGGAACGTGGTTTCATCCAACCCGCTAGACCCCGGGTAGCAGCCCCAGTATTGTTCCGTGAAAAGAAAGATGGCTCCCTTCGTTTATGTGTTGACTATAGAAACCTGAATGCTATTTCAGTGGAGAATGTGTACCACCTCCCCTTGATGAAGGATATGTTGGTCTACTTGGCCAAAGGGAAATTTTTTACAAAACTCGACTTGAGAGAAGCATACTACCGGGTTCAAATTAAGGAAGGGGATGAATGGAAAACTGCTTTTAACTGCCCAATGGGTTGTTTCCAATTCAACGTTCTTCCATTTGGCCTACAGGGGCCCCCTGCAGTATTCATGCAAATGATCAATCAGGTGTTGCATGAACATCTATACAAAGGGGTGTTGGTTTATCTTGATGATATTCTTATCCACACGGAGACTCGTGATGAACATGTGAAACTAGTGCGGTCAGTTCTGGAAAAACTTTGAGCTGCTGAGCTGTACGCAGAGTTGTCCAAGTGTGAATTCCACCAGGAAAAAATTGACTATTTAGGTTATCACATCTCACATGATGGCATAGAAATGGATCCGGGGAAGGTTCGTGCCGTTTTGGAATGGGCCCCTCCCCGCACCAGGAAACAACTTCAAAGTTTCTTGGGATTCGCTAATTTTTACCGTCAATTTATCCCTGCTTTTGCGAAGATTGCAATGCCTATCACAAATCTGCTAAAAACCAAAGGGGAGGTGAAACCGAAGCCTAGTAAACCCCTGGAGTGGTCCATGGAATGTCAAGCCGCTTTTGAGAAGCTGAAACGACTGTTTGCTACTGAACCAGTACTCAAGCATCTGGACATGGATGCTCCTTTTGTAATCCAAGCCGATGCGAGTGACGTAGCAGTCGGGGCGGTGTTACTACAAGCAAACGAGACGGGGACTCTGCAACCGTGTGCATATACTTCCCGTAAACTAACGGAAACCGAAAGAAGATGGGCCATCTGGGAAAAAGAAGCTTTTGCAGTTTGTTGGGCTCTGTTAACCTGGAGGCATTTCTTAGAAGGGGCGAAACACACATTTGAGGTGTGGACAGATCATAAAAATTTGGAGGCTTTGAAAACGCCTCGGAAGCTGTCTCCCAAGCAAGTTCGGTGGGCGCAGTACTTTAAGTGCTTTAATTTTTCATTGAAGTACATTCCAGGGGGGAAGAACTTCATGGCGGATGCTTTATCTAGATTACCTCAATATAATAGTGCTCGCCAAGAAGTGGTACGGCCGATTGTCCCAACCAAACAGTTGGCAGCTCCAGTGGTTACCAGAGCCCAGAAAAAGAAGGAGTTTGATTTATCAAATGATTTGACTGCACAGTTAAGAGATGCTCTAAAACTTGATGATTGGTTCCTTGCTCACTCAAATAACTTTACGGTTAGAGATGGAGTGGCATGGGTGGGGGCCAAATTATACGTGCCAGTGAAGCTGAGAAACCAAATATTACAGCAAGCTCGTGACTCTAAAGCCACTGGTCATTTTGGATTTGTGAAAACCTTACACTTGGTTAAAAGGCAATTTTGGTGGCCTACCTTGAAAAAGGACATTAAGACTTATGTAGCTAGTTGTCCTATTTGTGCCTCAGCCAAACGGCCTCCTGGTAAACCAGCAGGCTTATTACAAAATGTGGCTAGACCAACGGCTCCATGGAAGGAAATATCTATGGATTTTATAGTGGAATTACCTGAAAGTGGGGGGAATACAGTTATTTGGGTAGTAATTGATTTGTTTTCCAAACAGGTACATTTCATACCTTGTCCAAAAATCCCATCTGTGAAAAAATTGGCTAAACTGTTTATTTTACATATCTACAGGTTACATGGAGTTCCTGAACGCATAATCTCAGACAGGGGTGTCCAGTTTACCTCAAACTTTTGGAAGGAGTTCCTGAAGTTATTGGGCTCCGCCCAGGGCTTAAGCTCCGCCCACCACCCACAAACCAATGGGGCTTGTGAGAGGACTAACTCGGTATTGGAACAATATCTTCGATGTTATATAAATTATCAGCAAGATAATTGGGCTGACCTATTGCCATTCGCTGAGGTGGCATATAATAATTCGGTACATAGTAGTACTGGGTTTACTCCGTTTAAAGTGGCTTCAGGACAAGACTTTGTACCCATACCTGTGCTTCCATGGGAGAAACCTAACATTCAGTCATTAGATGAATGGATAACACAGCTCCAGCTTACCTGGCCGGTTACCCGTAAAGCATTAGATGATGCTCATCAAGCTCATAAAAAATTTGCAGATAAAAAGAGAACTCCACAAAAACCATATCAAGTGGGTGACAAGGTCTTTTTATCCACCTGATATTTGCAGACTACACAAAAGTCAAAAAAGCTTGGACCTAAGTATGTTGGACCTTTCTCAATTGAACGGATTGTGAACCCTGTGGCAGTCCAACTGAAATTACCAAAAACTCTTCGATGGATCCACCCTGTTTTCCATGTTAGTTTGTTAAAACCTGAACATACCTCCGACTTGAGACCAACTCAGGTTGATCCCCCTGTACCATTGCTAATTGAAGGTGAACAACATTTTGAAGTTAAAGAAATTTTAGATTCTCGAAAACGAAGGGGTCGACTCCGGTATTTGGTTGCTTGGAACATTTTCCTCCTTCCCAGGCTGAGTGGGTGAATGAGAGGGCCGCTATTGACGCATCCTGGTCTTCCATAACACCTCAGCAGTGCCACAGGCTGATAGCTTCCATGCCACGCCACATTGAGGCAGTAATTGCTGCAAAAGGGGCCCAAACCAAGTCCTGAGTACATATGCTTATACTTTTCAGAGGTCCGATATTGTTCTATGTACAATCCTTGTTTTATTGATTGCATGTAATATTCTAATTTTCTGAGATTGTGGATTTGGGGTTTTCATGATCTGTAAACCATAATCATCACAATTACACCAAATCACGGCTTGAACTATCTTGCTTTGCATGTAATGTGTCTATCTCATATATTAGGTTCACCTTTTAAGTTGCATTACTGAAATAAATGAACTTTTTCACGATATTCGAATTTTTTGAGTTTCACCTGTACATGTTGAAAAGTTATTTGTAAGGGAATTGTGAAGGGAATTCTTGGGGGAGGGGTCTTCAATTTGGGGTCCTTTTCACAGGTAATACTCACCTTACGACCCACCAATGAGCCCCTAATCTCTGTTGCTAAGCAAGGCAGGAGTTAAGTAATTTTTGCCCCATTTTACAACCTCCCTTGCCCCCGTTGTTAAGTGAATCAGGGTGGTTCTTCAGGGAGTAACACAGTTGTTAAGTGAATCTGGCATCTCCATGGATTTTGTTTGTTGGAACATCACAAAAGGGGATCATGGGACACTGCAACCGTCATAAGTGTGTCATGCCCCTGTTGGAGTCTGATTCTGAGGGGGAGATTGAGCAGCTGACAGGGAGTGGGAGTGCGGCTCCAGTGGCTGTGGAGAAACCTGGGGAAGGACACAGGTCAGCTGAGCATTCAGAGGAAGACCCAGGGCCACCCCCTCTTCATCCTAGGGCACGCAGGGAGGAACGGATAAGGGAGCAACGTGGCTTACGGGGGAGGAAAAGGCCCTGATTCCCTTCATTAGCTGCAGCTGGGAAAACAGGATGTAAGTGGGGCGTTTGCACACAGCTCCTTGCTGGAAGCAAAGTGTGCATTATCTTTGTCAAGGCTTATCTGGGTTTTGGCGTCCTCCCAACTGTGGTTGCTGCGTTATCCTTTGAAAGTCTGCAATTTATCATCCTGGCCTGCTGTGTTAATTAGTTCAGTGTGGTTTGTGTTGGTCTTTTTTTACTTCTAATTATCTTTGCTTTGGGTTAGGACTGCATTTCTTCCCTTAGTAGACTGGTTTTTTTAAGAGTTTGATATCCAGCTGAGGATAATTGGACATTGAGGGCCAAGTTGGAGGCATTAAAGGAAACTTATTCTAGTTCCGTGACTTTGTTGTTTTTGTGTCACGCCCCAGGTCATCACAAGCCAGCTGGCATGACACAATCTCTACATCTGGAGCAATTTTTCACTTTCCTTTTTCCTGAAATGAACTCATTGCCTTGAAATAAAGAGGGGGAAAAAACCACACAAACACACACACACACTTCTGCCTTTCTCCACCCTGGTTAAGCTCTTGCAATTATAAATAAAAGGATTTTTTTTTCTTTCCCCTTCTCCTGTTTTCCTCCAAAGGACATGTGATTTTAAGGAAACAGAGGCAAGGTTGCCAGCCAGCTGCATGTCCTACCACCTCCTCCCTTCGTGCAGTTGGCATTATTATTATTGTTGTTGTTGTTATTGTTTTTTTAAAATCCCTGACTGCAAACAGCTGCACGGGGGAGTCCTCAGACATATGACCACAAAGGAGCCCCGGGTTTCCGTGTCGTGAAGTGAGACTGTTGTTCAGCAAATTTCATCCACCAGTGGCAAAAATCTCTCTTGCCACCGTGGTTCAGGGAAGCCCTGTGGCAGTTCAGTTAGTAGCTTAACGGTTGTTAAGCAAATCCGGCTCCCCCATTGATTTGACTCGTGGGAAGATCGCAAAAGGGGATCGTGTGACACCCTTCCCGGGACGTTAGCGACCATCATAAATGTGAGATGGTGGGGGCGAGCATCTGAATTTTGACTGGGTGACCTTGGGGGGGCAGGCGGGGGGCAAGGCTGCAATGGTCGTAAGTCTGAAAAAAAACCTTCATAAGTCACTTGTACGAGTCGTCCTTAAGTCCTTGACTTAACAACGGTTCAAAGTACCGACGTCACCAATTGTGGGATTCAAATTTTTTTACTACCGGTTTTGTGAGCTTGGCTAGGTAGGTGTGGCCATGTGACTGGGTGGGCATGGTTTATTTATTTTTATTTTTTTGCAGCCAACCCCCCACCATTTTGGGGGCCTTCTGAGCCTCAGAGGAGCCTCCAAGGCAGTGGTCGCCAACCAGTGGGCCGGGGATCACTGGTGGTCCACGTCAAAATTTTGGTGGTCCGCAGAAAAATGTCCCCCCCCCCCAAAGCAATGAATCCAGGCTGCGCAGGAATACAAGGCTGTGCTGCCCACATGGCTCACGGGAACACAAGGCTTGCGTCGCTTGCATTGCACACAACACGAGGTAGTGAGGGGAGGGGGGAAAGGGTGGAGAGGGGGAACTTGCTCCACGCGTCCCACGCGCCTGGCCTGGCCACTGGGCTGCTTCTTTCCACTTCTTTCTTCTTCTGCTTTTGGCTGCACGCAAGGAAAGCAGCCAAAGTCTTTCTTTCTCTCCCCCAAACTCTGCCAGAAATGAGTCTTTGGGACCCTGTAAGGCCTCCTGCCCCAAGAGGCTGCGCCGGCAAAGACTCATTTCTGGCAGAGTTTGGGGGAGAGAAAGAAAGACTTCTGCTGCTTCTGCTGCTTTCCTTGCATGAAGCCAAAAGTCTCTCTCTCTCTTTCTCTCTCTCTCTGTCCCCCCGAGAATGGAGCTGGAGACAGTATCCTGCGATCCCGAATAAAGAATGATTGATCAGTAGGAAAATGGGGTGGGGGATTTTCCTGCAGATTTTTGGGGGGGATTTTCCCAGTGTCTCTGGTCTGCGGGTTTTAAAATTATGAGTTTGGTGGTCCCTAAGGTCCAAAAGGTTGGTGACCCCTGCTCTGGGGGGGGGCATTTTTGCTCCCGTAAGGCTCTTCCGGGACTCAGGAAGGCCAAAAATGGAGAGGAGGGCTGAGCCCCTCCCTCCATTTTTCACCTTCCTGGGCCTCAACAAGGGGAAACCCAGCACAGCTGATTGTATGAACAGAAATACCTTAAGGGGTGAGTGTTGTGGCTACGGGTTTGGATTCTGCTCCTGTGGCAGATATGAGTTCAAGTGATGAGGATATGGCAGCAAAATATGAGCCGGCATTGCTTAGTGATTGGGATAGTAACCAGGATGAGGAGATGGATGTAACAAGGGAAGATAGACCTGAATTAATAGAGTTGTCAGGACCTTCGACCTCCTCTGGTTCTTTATCTGATCAGCAGCCGGGAATGGCTGACAGGGAAGGCATGAGAGAGTTTTCCAGTGGAGATGAAAATTTGGAGAACTTATGGCTAGACGTCAGAAACAGAAGGAGGCTGAGACGACAAACTCAGTTAGAAAGGAAGCGTCGAGCTAGTCATTAATTAGGGAAATTAGCACGCTCCATAAGTGAATAAAAGGACACGGCTGGGCTGGTGGAATTCGCCAGAAGCAAAGTGACTAATTGGGAGTGAAGACATGCAGCAAACTCTCTGAGGCTTGTGATTTAATGCCATGCCAGGATTGCCAGACAGAGTGTGGATTTATTGCTGTGTATTGGAATTTACTCCAGCCGTTCTCTTGTGGGGGTTTGTTTTTAATTTAAATTAATTCTGAAACGGCTGCTTTTTGTTTTGCTCGCCTGCAATTAAAGGGGAGACATAACAGGTGAGCATTGGGCGGGCAGAGCAAGCGAGCCAGCTGTGACCGGGCAACCGGATCAGGGGCGTGGCCAGCCAGAACTTAATACACGCCAAATCTTTGCTACCGGATCGCCTGATCCGGTGCGAACCGGCTGAATACCACCACTGGACAGCACCAACATCTTGAATCACGGATAATTTTCTTCTGTCGGAAGAGGGCAGGGGGGGGGAGGAAAGAATGTACAGAGTAGCTTGGATGGAATGGAACCCTGATTTAAACTTTTTTTTTCTTTAGTATTTAATTTTTTTAAAAAAAATGTTTTTATTTGCAATTTTCAAAAATACAAATCGCATTTATATTCGTAACAGCGTTTTGGCATCAACAGATACATGCATCTTATACATCTTGTTATCTACACATCTACTTTAATAATCTTTTAAGGTCTCTTACTTTATTTATAATAATCCATTCTTCCTAGTCTTAATACCTATTTTTTTATATATACACATTTACATTTGTCATCTCTTAAGGTCTCTTATTTTATAACAATCATCCATTCTTCCTAATCTTTATATCTATTTTTTTAACCACTCATACCACTTATCCCATATTAGGTAATATTCGGAATCCTTCTTGTCTTTCATTTCCAATGTGAGCTATTTCAATTTTTTTTTTTTTTTTAATACGAAACAATCCATCTTCCATTCAATGGTGTATCATCTGGATACACAAATATCTTGTGCAATAACAATGAGAATTTACAGCCTTATTCATTACATTAATATGAATTCTCCACTCTTGATTTAATACTGATATACATAATATATCTTAACTATTATAACAATCCTCATCTTAACGTATTTAATTCTAGTAACCTATTTTTTATATTTCACTGGTCTTCTTTGGTTTTTAACTTTCATATTTACTCTCTAGCCATCGATAAAATAGTTCTCTTGTCATATAATACTCAGTTTGTTCCTTCTCTTTAATTGCAAGTGTTAACCTGCTCATTTCTGCACAGTCTAATATTTTCCTGATCACCTGAACCCTGATTTAAACTGAATTTTTAGCCCACATTCAGAGCTTGCGTTATATTTCCGAGTCCTTAAAAGAACCGGAGAGGCTGGGTGTAGGCACAATGGGTTAAATCTGCAAGGAACGTCCCAGGAGTTGATTATTAACTTTAACTTTCTATATTGACTAGTAGATCATCAACCCGAAAAATTCCTAGACACTTGGGTAGGCATATTGTCCAGAGGCAATAAAGCAACCCACCTGCTTGTAATTTTTCTTTTTAATGTTTCTTTTAATGTTTTTATTGTACATTTTCCATTATTGTTCATCATATTTCCAATTTGACAACACCTGTTTACTGACTATATTAAGTCCCTTGATGTAAAAATGCATCATAGTATACATCCTAGTTATAACTATTACTCTCATGGTCATCTATCTGTATCTATATTCTATATCTATATTTAAAAGGGAAATATCACTCACGCATCATCACAAAATCTCCCAGAACCGTAAAGCCTACAAACTTGAAATTTGGCACGTATGTTCCTCTTGGCTTCTAGGGGCTCACTAAAAAAGGATTTTTCAAAATGATCATCAGAGCATTAGTATTTCCTATATTATTATTATTATTAACACACTCTGATGCTAAGGAGTTTGACTCCCCCTCCCCACCTGAAGAGAAATCTCTTCCAAATGCAAAACAGAAGCAGAGGAGTTTCAGTTTCACAGCACCAAGCAGCTTTAGGACAGAACAGTTGAGCTAAGCCACGCACGGGCTCCTTGCTGTCTCCTTCTTGCTCACACAGCAAATACTCTTTCAGCTTCCAAACAGCCCTCCACTCTCTCACACACTGACAGGACGCTAGCCAGATGAATAACCGATGGATGCTGATAGGCAGAGTCAGAATTCCCCCCCCCCTTATTTTCCTCCCCCAAAAAACTAAATCCCACCACATAGTTTTGTAGCAAAGTACGGGTATCCAGTTAGTACAATATAATCTCTTTTAACTACATAGCGCTGTACATCATAATTAAAACTGTTTTTTTTACATATTTGTACCACATTAAGCTATTACATTTACCAATCTATACATTTTAAACTATATTCATGTGCAGTCCAATAGTGGCCTTGCTTACATTGTGTATTCTTACGTGTTTCTATGCATCTGTACTCATTTCTGTTTCGTCTTCTTTCATTATTGAATATTAATCTCTGCACCTGTTATTTAGCCATTTATACAATAAAGCAAGGTGTAACAGAGTCAGGGGGGATCTTGGAGGTCTTCTAGTCCACCCCCCCTTCAAGCAGGAAGCCCTATACTATTTCATACAAAGGGTTGTCCAATCTCTTCTTAAAAGCCTCCAGTGATGAAGCAGCCACAAGAAGAAGAAAGAAAGAAAAAATTTAAATAAGGAAATCTCTATTTTGCAATTTCCCTTTAGCCACCCAATGAAGCAGCGTCTCCATTTCTGAGCTGGATTAAAAAAAAAACCTTGAAACGAGCGAATGTCCCTTTAAGGATCTGCTTTTAAGAGTCAGGGGGCAAGAGGGGGAGAACTGGTGTCTTCGAAGGGGCAAGGAGATTTATTTTATTTATTTTATTTATTTGATTTGCCAATTATTTACAAGATAATAAGTATAAATGTATACATAGTTGTGAATACATGAAATGGGTACATATAAGAAAAATAAAAGAATAAGAGAAACAATAGGACAGGGACGGTAGGCACGTTGGTGCGCTTATGCACGCCCCCTACAGACCTCTTAGGAAAGGGGTGAGGTCAATAGTAGACAGTCTAAGGTTAAAGTTTTTGGGGTTTGGGGAAGAAACTACAGAGTCAGGTAGAGTATTCCAGACATTGACCACTCTATTGCTGAAGTCATATTTCCTGCAATCAAGTTTGGTGCGGTTAACTTTGAGTTTGTATCTATTGTGTGCTCTTGTGTTGTTATGGTT
>NW_020717380.1:0-16198 GCF_900518725.1 Notechis scutatus | reverse complement strand
CCTACGTATCTACTCTATCTGTCTATCATCTCTATCCACCATCTATCTATCTATCATTTATTCTAGGGTATCTCTAGCATCTCTGTCATCTCTCTCTCTCTCCCTCCCTCTCATCTATCATCTCTATCATCCATCCATCCATCCATCCATCCATCCATATTTCATGAAGAACCGTCATACCATCGTGACTCACTTCCGTTACCGTTTTATTTTATTTTTTATGGTCAGAGTCTTTTAAAATATTGTAAAGCATGCCCAGTACCCGTCCAACCAGAACTATTTTTATTGAAAACACACTAAAAACAAAATTACTGCAAACATTGCATTCTTCCTGAAGAACGAACGAGAAAGGGCGAAAGAGACATCGGAAAAAGGTCGAGGGTTTCCTTCCCTTTCTAGGCACAATAATTTGGGAGAAATTACTCTTCTTGCAAAAAAGTTTTTTTTTAAAAAACAAAAAACTCACTTTATAAAAAAAATGCAGCCACGCAAGGCTGCTGGAAGGGCTTAAATCTATAAAAACTTTACAAAATGTTAAAAAAGCAGTTAAAAAAAAAAAAACTTTTAGCAGCACCAGCATTGAAACAGCCTCTCACAATGGAAGACCAAAAGAGAACCAGAAATAAACATTGATATCCTTTCTATTTTCCTTTCGGAACACAGCATGGAAAGCCAACGGCTGATAAGGGGAGGGGCTAAAAACCCAAACACATTTCCACCAGAATTCAAGGACTGATCCAGTGGTGGGATTCAAATTTTTTTAAACTCTGGTTCTGTGGGCGTGGCTTGGCTTGGTGGGCGTGGCTTGGTGGGCATGGCAGGGGAAGGATACTGTAAAACAGGGGTCCACAAACTTGGCAACTTTTAAGAGTTGTGGACTTCAACTCCCGGAATTCTGGGAGTTGAAGTCCACAACTCTTGGACTTCAACTCATGAAGTTGTGGACTTCAACTCATTACTCTTTAATGCTTGTGGACTTCAACTCCCAGAATTCCTCAACTCATGAAGTTGTGGATTTCAACTCATTACTCTTTACTGCTTGTGGACTTCAACTCCCAGAATTCTTCAACTGATTTCCGGTGGCAGGATAAGGACGTGTAGAGGTGCAGAAGCCCGTCTGCGGTTTCAGCTTATCTCTTCTTGCGGTTGGTGCGATCCCCAGAGGGTACTCGAATCCCGGAGAGATTCGTGTCGGTGTGGGGGAAACTCGGGCTGCAGTGTGGGGAAGGCAACCCCCCGGCAGCGAAGAGAAGACCTCCAGAGTGCAAGAGACAGCCTCCTGTCAATGGCGGCTCCAAAGTCCGGATTGCCTCCGATGTGAAAAGCGAGTAAGTGACAGTTCGTAAGATCGGTGGATAAAGAGACTTCCGGTGGCAAGGCAAGGACGGTCAGAGGGGCAGAAATCCGCTCGTGATTCTAGCCTCCCTTTTCTTGAGTTTGGTGCGATCTTTCGGGGTGCTCGAGTCTTGGAGAGACCCGTGCCGGTGTGGGGGAACCTCGGGCTGCAGTGTGGGGAAAGCAACCCCCCTGCAATGAAGAGGAAGCCCTCCAGAGCCCAACGATCAAGAACAGCCTCCTAACAATGGAGGCTCCGAAGTCCGGACTGCCACCGATGGGAAGAAAAGAGTAAGTGAAAGTTTGCAAGCTCGTGGGGAAAGAGAGTCGCAGTTAAAGACAGTGGCAGAGAAGAGATTTGACTGACAATAGACTGATTTCAGCCTGTTAAATGCTGTGCGAATGCCAGCTGTGAGCTCTAAGAGAAAGCGGCTACAAAAGAATTGGTCTAGTGAAAGTGAAAGAGCTTGGCAGGCAGAAGAGAGTCGGAAATAAAAAAGAAGTAAAGAGAATTTTGGAAGTCTGAAGACCAGCACGGGGGGGCGATTAAAAAGACTCTATTATCACTAACATTTGGATTGAAGCTATTAAATCGGAGCCAGAAGCAGAACGAAGCCGATCAGGGGGAAAGACAGAGCAGCGCCATAGGCGGTATCCAGAACGCTGAAGTGTCTACAACAAAGTAACAGATCTAACTGTCTGAAGGGACACAATCTAATCTATAAACTCTGGGAAAATTGAGAACAGGTCCTAGCAGAGGAGACAGTTCCTTTTCTACTCGAAGGAGATCAGAACAATTGATTTAAAGAACACTAAAATATAAGTAAAAGAGGAAGTCTTTAAACGAGTGGGAACATTGCTTACTGGCTGCTGTTACTCAGCAAATCTTCATTTGCCATTTCCGGTGTGCTCGAAGTGGAAGCTTCCAAAGTGAAAAGCGGAAACAAAAACTCTTGTCTTTGGAATTTTCTTTTTTCTTTTCCTCTACCCTTTTCTGTGTGTACATACTTACTAAAATAGCCTCTCTTCTTTCTTACTTGTTGATGGTATGCTACGTTGAAATATGCTTGCTTTTTTTTTTTTTCTCCTCTGATTTCCTCTTGATAAATATGTACATTTAGTAATGAAATATTAGAGTGTTAAAATATCGGATTAATTAATTTAGTTAAGTTATTATTAATAGAGATTGTTATAATTTGAATGGGAATATAGGGGAGACAGTAAGAATATTAAGCATTAGTTATTTAACAATCTTAGAGCTCTCTAGACCAATATTATATTTCATTGTGTGGGTTTATCTGTGAATGTAATATATTTTGTAGTTAAGGTTACTTTATATTGAAGTTAAACTAGAGGAAAATATATACACTTTACTAATTAGTTAAGAATATAGCTACTTAATAGATTGATAGATCTTGGTCAATTTTAGTTACAGAACTAAGAATACTGAATGCCAATTTGGAATAATATATTTAGTATTGTACAACAACAAAAACAAATTTTAAAGGAAATGACTACTACAACCACCACTGCTTTGAAATCTGGTAGGAAGGTTAATCCCACAATAGTGACCACTTTGGCAACAACTTCACCCATGGCACAAAAAACAATAGAGGAAACACTACCAACAGTCAACTAGCATCTCGAATGCGAATATCCAAGCTATGTTCCTAACTTTACAGGACTCATTGACAAGATTGCAAGAAACAATGATTAAAAACCACAGTGAAACAAGGGCAGATATCAATGAATTGAAGGAAGAAATGGGGAAACTAAAGATAGAAATGAAAGCGGACATTTCCAAAGTAGAGGATAAAGTGGGGGTGTTGCAGCAGGCCTTGGAGAAAAACGAAGTTATAATAAAAGAAGTAGAGAAAAGAACCGAACGAACGGAAAGGGAATTAGAAAGGGTGGATGAAGATCTCAAAAGCATGAGCAAAGAAATGGAGGACTCCCTTGTCCTCCTAGAAATGGACAAGGCAGCAACTTACCTAAGATTCCAAAATGTGGCAGAATCAAAAGAAGAAGACCTGGAATACTTGATGGCAGAAATACTGGCCGGTTTATTGAAGATGGATAAAGATGAAATTCAAAAAGAGTTTGATGAAGTCTACCGGGTCAATACAAACTATGCAAGACGCCACAAATGTTCCAGGGAAGTACACATACGATTCACTAGAAGATGTGTTCGAGACATGATATACAGAACCTCAAGAGATAAAACAATAACCTACAAAGAGAAAGAAATTGTGATTCTTAAACAGATACCGAGGAGAATAAGGGAACAAAGGCGTGACTATAAATTTTTGGCAGCATATTTAAATAAAAAAAGAATCACATTTAAATGGCTTATTCCAGAAGGAATGTTAGTGTCGTGGAAAGAGAGGAAAATCAAAATAGATACTATGGAAAAAGCCCAGGATTTTTACGAACGGATGGTGGGCCCACAGGAGCAAAGTAGTAGGGAGAAATTGGACACAAAGTTTCAAGAATACAGTGGACATAAAAATAGAACTGGAACGGTAGGAAACCAAGAAAATACCTATCCACAACAAAAGACAGAAGGAACTACATCAACACAAGCGCAAGAAGAGAGAGGAATTGTTACACGACAAAGAGTAAAACAAAACTAAATAGATGGGAGAAGAAAAAAAATTACTATCAATAAACATAAATGGTTTAAATTCAACAATTAAGAGAAAAAGGATATTATCTAAATTAATTAAACATAATGCAGATATAACGTGCCTGCAAGAAACCCATATAAAGAAGAAGGATGAAAAATATTTAGAATGCCCGAAATTAGGAAAGTTATTTACCACACCAGCAGATGAGGAGAAAAAGAAGGGAATCGCAGTATATGTGAAAGAGGATTTGAAATCTGAGCTAATATGGTCGGACTTAGAAGGAAGGACTCTGGGTTTGCAGATCTGGATTAATGATATTCCAATTCTTTTAGTAGTAATATATGCCCCAAATGGAGACCAAAAAGAGTTTTTTAAACACCTATATGGAAAATTGGTTGAATTGCAAAAAAGAAATATTTGTATGGTAGGGGACCAACTCCATTGCTGATTTCCAAAATGATCACAGTAATGCCGGGAAGAATAAAAAGGGGAAGAGAGAGCTCCCCAAGATTTGTAGGGAAATGATGAAAGAGCTAAACCTGACAGATATATGGAGAAGATTACATCCTGAAAAAAGACAATTTACATTTTATTCAAATCCCCACCAAACATGGACACGGATTGATATGGCATGGATGAGTGGGGAAATAGCAAACGAGACAAAAGAAGTGGAAATTTTGCCTAATGAATGGGCAGACCATAATCCAATACAGGTAATATGGAAGGGCAGGGTAAAACCAAAGAAAAGATGGACCTTAAACACTCAATTAATAAGAGAGAAAGAATACATTAATAAATTAAAGGAGGAATTGAATTTTTTTATTAAAGAAAATGATAATGGAGAAACCACGAAACAAAATGTCTGGGATACGATGAAGGCGGTTATAAGAGGCACAACAATCTCTTATAATACCAAGAGAAACAAGGAAAAATATTCCCAACAAAACAAATTACAACAAAGAATTAAGGAGCTAGAAACCCTTCTACAAAATAACCCAAAAGAATCCAAACTGCAAAATCAGATAAGTATAGCCAAACACAAACTGAATTTAATTGATCAAGAGAAAATGACTATGCATTTGAACTTAACCAGACAAATCTATTTTGAACACGCCAACAAGCCAGGAAGATGGCTATCTTATAAATAGATCGGTGGATAAAAAGGTGGCAGGAAGAGCTTAACGGTGGAGAGGAAGATCGGCAAGTGATTTTTCGTGCTAGTGTCTGTCGGAAGACTGAAAGAAAAGCGGCTAAAAAGCGAAGGCTAGACAAGCGTGGGCGAAAAGGTTCGGCAGACCGAAGTGAAAGTGTGGATTACAACGAACGAAAGGGGAAGACTACGAGGTTAGGAAAACACTGTTGGGAAGAGTCGGAAAGTGGTGGGGAATTTTGAATACTGGAGTGGACTGTTAATTTTGATGGACTTTCTAGGATAAACCTTATTAAAGCAAAGACGTGAAGAGGAGCGAGGCTGGTGAAGAAGAGGTAACGCGGTGCCAGATGAGATACACAGAAACTCCGAAGTCATCGCAACAATATATCAGACATTATCCGTTTAACAGACCGTTTAACCGATCCTGAGGAGAACTCTTATCTTATTCTATACTAACTGAAGTGGGGGTCGCATGTGAAGGAAATCAATGTATTGAACTTAGGAACATTTACAAAAAAAGACAATCAGAGACTGATTGCTGGCAGTTATTATTCAGCACTTTTTACCTCCCTGCTTCCGGTGTGTTTGAAGAAAAAGTGCAGAATCCTAGAAACGGTGGACTAAAAACTGACTCTAAAATCCCGTCTTCTTATTGTTCTCCCCTCTTTCTTTTCTTTTCTTTTTTTCTCTTGGTATAATTCTGTTTAACTTTTTGCCTTATCTACTATTTACTGATTTTTTTGGTGTAATGACGAACTCTTTCTCTCCTTTCACTTTCTCTTTATAACGACTATAAATTTATCTATTGTGGAAAGGAATACTGATTGTTATACTGAACTGCTAGATAACTGATTTAATTATTTTGATTAATTTACAATATTAGGGATAGCCATACTTCGACCAGTTTGATAGGGAAAATAGCAAGAAGGTTAAGAACTATTTAATCAATAAGTATAAGACTTAATATTAAATATTTAATGCTATAATAGTATAATTTAGTGTGTGATTATAACCAATTTATTGGGGAAAGAAATAATACTGTTTAGGTTCAAGAATACTGGTAACTAAGAATACTTAGAATATCTAATACTCAAATAGGGTTAGATAAGGTTAGATAAAAATACATATATATTTACAATACCTATAATCTTACAAAACCTAAACTTGGTTAGATTTGATATACTATTTATTATATATATTTATTATATGGAACGTTATATAGTGTTGTATAGTGTTGCATAGTATTTGAACATAGATTGTATAAAATTATATACGTGATTGAGGATTGAGGATTAAAAATAACATATATTTATATATTTTAGTTACTAGTTAAGAGTACAGAACTCAACTACTTAGTAGTTAGGTCAGGGGTGGGCAAACTTTTTGGCTCGGGGGCTGCATTGACTTTTAAAATTTGACAGACGGGCCGGGTCAGCACAAGATTTTTTGGGAATCGCCCCCCCTTTCCCCCCCCTCTTATCCCCTCGGAGGCCCCCTGAGTCAGGAGTTGCTACCGCCGGCGCGGCTCCGCGCGGCTCCAGTCCCGCGTTGCCTCGGGAAGGGAAAGACAAAAAGAGCCGCGGCGGTGCTTTGCAACGGCAGCAGTGGCACCGGAGGCTCAGGCTCAGCGGCTCCTGGTTTTGCCTTTTCCTTCCCAAGGCAACGCGGGACTGGAGCCGCGCAGAGCCGTGCGGTAGCAACTCCTGACAGCCCCAGCCGGACACCTGAGCGGAGCCCGGGCGGAACTGCCTGTTGCTGCTGCCGGAGCATCGCCGGGTTGCCTCCTCCAAGCAGCTCGCCCGCCCGCCGGGCTTCCCCTCCGCCGCGCGGCTCGGGGCCAGGTGCGAGCGCCCGCGAGTTAAAAGGAAGCCGAAAGTTGCTGGGAAGTTGCTCGGGTTTCCGGGGCTTCCAGGCTTAAACTTTGCACAGGCAAAGTTTGCAGGCGGGAGCGTCTTCCCGCTGAGGAGCAGGAAGGGTTCCGCCCGGTGGGCGGGCGGGCAGGCTGCTTGGAGGAGGCGACCCGGCGGTGCTCCGGGTTTCCCCTCCGCCGCGCGGCTCGGGGCCAGGCGCGAGCGCCCACGAGGAAAAAGGAAGCCGCAAGTTGCTGGGAAGTTGCTCGGGTGCTGGGAGCAGGCTTTTAAAGTGCCACCCGAGCAGGACCGCCAAGCCGGGAAACGGGGCACCAAGGCAGGGCAAGGCTCCACCAGCAGCGGCCTAGCTTTAGGTGGCTCCAAGCAGCCCGCCCGCCCGCCGGGCAGAACCCTTCCTGCTCCTCGGCCGGAAGACGCTCCCACCTGCAAACTTTGCCTTTGCAAAGTTTAAGGCTGGAAGCCCCAGAAAAAAAAGGGGGATCGGCGGGGACTCACCTTCGGAGAGGTCGCACTCGAAGGTGATTTCGAACACCCAGCCGAGGCCTTTGCAAAGTTCTTCTTTTCTTTCCTACCCCGAGAGGGCTCCGCACTGTTTTGCAGCTTTGGGGGCCACGCGGCACAGGGCAATACGCCATGCCCAGCGATTTTTTTTCAGGGGCGGGCCGGATTGGACAGACCAACGGGCCGGATGTGGCCCACGGGCCGTAGTTTGCCCACCCCTGAGTTAGGTGGACTAAGCAATTAGATACCGGAATTCTAATATAGGGGTTATATTACTGAATGGTAATTTGGGACAACATAACTAATATAATCCAACTATAGAAACAAATATTAAAAGAAATGACTTCTACAATGACCATGGCCCTGAAAACTGGAAGGAAGGCTACCCCGACTTTAACAACCACCCTGGCAACAGCTTCGCCTACAGTTCAAAAAACCATAGAAGAATCGCTACCAGGGGAAAAACAAACTAATGTCTCAAATGCTAATATTCAATCAACTTTGCTAACCCTACAAGAATCAATGACAAAACTTCAAGAAATAATAATAAAAAATCATAATGAAACAAGAGCGGATATTAGTGAATTAAAAGAAGAGATGGGGAAATTAAAAGCTGAGATGAAAGCGGACATTCTTAAAGTAGAGGACAAAATTGGAACACTACAACAGGCCCTGGAAAAAAACGAAGCAACGATAAAAGAAGTAGAGACAAGGACGGAACGAACGGAAAAGAAATTGGAAAGGGTAGACAAAGAACTAAAAAAATGTGAGCAAAGAAATGGAAGACTCATTGGTCTACCTAGAAATGGACAAGGCAGCTGCATACCCGAGATTCCAGAATGTTAGGAATCCAAGGAAGAAGACCTGGAGCAACTAATGGCAGAAATATTGGCTGAACTACTGGGAAAGGACAAAGATGATATACTTAGGGAATTTGATGAAGTCTACAGGGTCAGCACCAACTATGCGAGACGTCATAAATGCCCAAGAGAGGTCCACATTCGTTTTGCGAGAAGGAGTGTCTGAGATATAATATTTAGGATGTCCAGAGACGGAACAATTATGTATAAAGGCAAAGAAATTTTGATCCTTAAGCAAATCCCAAGGAAAGTAAGGGAAATAAGACGAGACTATAAATTTCTAGCTACTTATCTAAATCAGAAAAGAACTCTATTTAAATGGTTAATCCCAGAGGGGATGTTAGTTTCATGGAAAGAAAGGAAAATCAAAATAGACTCTATGGAAAGGGCTCAAGACTTTTATGAACAACTAGTAGGTATGGGAGATCAAAGTAGTAAGGAGGAATTGGAAAGAAATTTACAGGAAGACCAAAGTCACCATAGAAATAAAAAAGAAGGACCCTCAAGAAACCAAGGGAGCGTTTACCCACCTCAGGAGAGAGAAGAAACTAGTCCCCAGCAAGCACAAGGAGAGATCGGAATTATCACAAGACAAAGAGCGAAACAGAACTAATTAAATGAAGAAAAGAAACTTCTATCCATTAACATAAATGGTTTAAATTCGACGACAAAAAGGAAAAGGATAATAACCAAATTAATTAAACAAAATGCTGACATAATATGCTTACAAGAAACTCACATAAGGAAAGTAGATGAAAGATACTTAGACTGCCCGAAACTGGGGAAGCTATTTACTGCACCAGCTGATATGAAAAAAAAGAAAGGGATTGCAATATACGTGAAAGATGATCTGAAAGCAGATTTAGTTTGGTCAGACCCGGAAGGAAGAACTTTGGTTTTACAGATCTCGATTAACACTATTTCAATTCTATTAGTAGTAATTTATGCCCCAAATGAAGATCAGAAAGAGTTTTTTAAATATTTACATCAAAAAATAATAGGATTTGAAAAAAGGAATATCTGTATTATAGGAGATTTTAACTCTATTGCTGATTACCAAAGGGACCATAGTAATGCGAGGAAGAATAAAAAGGGGGAAAAGAGAGTTTCCTAAGACATGTAAGGAAATGATGAAAGGGTTAAATTTGGTGGACTTATGGAGAAGACTATACCCCGAAGAAAAACAATTCACATTTTACTCTAACCCGCATCAAACATGGACAAGAATCGATATGGCGTGAATGAATGGGGAAATAGCAAACGAAATAAAAGGAATCGAAATTTTACCAAATGAATGGGCAGATCACAACCCAATTCAAATAACTTGGAAAGGTAGGGAAAAACCAAAGAAAAGATGGACATTAAACACCCAATTAATAAGAGAAAAAGAGTATACTAATAAACTTAAGGAGGAATTAAACTATCTTTTAAAGGAAAATGATAATGATGTAACCTCGAAACAAAACATTTGGGATACATTGAAGGCAGTAATAAGAGGTATAACAATCTCTTATAATGCTATGAGAAATAAAGAAAAATATGCTCAACAAAATAAATTACAACAACAAATTAAGGAATTAGAAACCCAATTACAAAAGACCCCTAAAGATCAAAGAGTACAAAATCAGATAATAACAGTTAAACATAATTTGAATTTAATTGAACAAGAGAAAATGATAATAAATTTGAAAACGACTAAACAAATTTACTTTGAGCATGCTAATAAACCAGGGAGATGGTTATCTTATAAATTAAAAAGAAAGAAAGAAAAGAGATTGATATATTTAGGAATATGGCTAACACCACATTGTAAGACACTTAAAGAGAATAATTATGACAAAGAATCATGGGGTAGGCTGCAACTTTCACTATTGGGCAGGATTGCTTCTATCAAAATGAATATTCTACCAAAATTTTTATACTTATTTCAGACTATTCCAATCAAACTACACAGAATTTTTTTTGAAGAACTTAACAAAATAACTTAAATTTATTTGGCAAGGAAAAAAATCTAGAATAAATTTAAAGGCATTGCAGGATTTGAAGAGCAGGGGAGGACTGGCACTTCCAAATTGGGAATTATATTATATGGCAGCCTCTCTAGTATGGTTAAAAGATTGGGTGAATTTAATCAATAAAAGAACGTTATTATTAGAAGGCCACGATTTGCAGAGGGGGTGGCACGCCTTTTTATGGGAGGTAGGGAAAGTCAACCAGACATATTTCCACAGACATTTAATTAGAGATTCACTATTAACCAATTGGAAAAAAATACGGAAAAAACACTATCTAAAAGTACCGATTTGGTTATCGACAATGGAGGCATTGATTCATCCAAACAATCTGGACATTACCAAAATGATCAAATATAAAGATTTATTGGATGCACAAGGAAATTTGAAAATGCGACAAGAGCTGAAAACTTCCGGTTTGTCGGCTTCGCGAGCGGCAGGGATTTGCGAAGCTGCGCGATCCCTGCCGCGCTAGCCGTTTTTGGGGCTCCGACCCAGCCGGGTACGGAGCTAGGCTGCCCTGCAGGGGCAGCTGAAGTAGGGGGGATCCGGAGAAGGGTTTGGGGGTGCTGCAGACTCCCTCCCTGGCCGGCAGAACTCCCTTTTCCCAGGACGGTGCAGCGGCGGTCCGTAATGGCCGCCACAAAGAAGCTGGCAGCCGGGTAAGAATGCGCAGGAGGAAGTGGAGAAAGTGATTGAGAGGAGAAAGTTTTTCTTGGCTCCTAGGACTCTAAGACATATTTAATAAAATTCCTGAAAAGTATGATTCTCTGAATAATACCTGCCAGAAGAGGAAAAAAGCGGCTGCTTGAAGGTGCTGAAAGGATAGCTTTCCCTCTTTTCCTACGGAATAAATAACTGGATATTAAGAAACCTATTTTTTTAGGTGGAAATTGGTTTTAAGCGATGAGTGGGAAGAGAGAGGATTAAGAAGAAAATATTTGTATGCTAAGATTTGTTGGAGCAGATGCCTTAAGGATTTGAAGACTAGAATATATTGTAATAAGATTTTAAACAGATTTGGACTTTCTTTCTTTTTGATTGATATTACCCCAGAAGGAGAAAGTGAGAACTCTGCCTTGGTTTGGACTGATTGATAACTTTGGGACTGTTTTATCTTTTTATTTTCTTTTGAATATTCTGGTTGTTGTAAGAAGAAAGAAGAAGAAAAGAAGAGAAAAGATTTATAATGGCTCTTTCTGTTGAGGAACTAAGAAAAGAATATGAACAAGCAAAAAAAAATGGTAAAGATGGTGTGGAAGAAGCTTTCCTTTTCTTAGAAATGGCGCTTACTAATTATCAACAAAAATTACAACAGATGAAGACAGCAGAGGAACAAGAAAGAAAGGAAGGAGCCATCTTTAATGAATCTCAGAATTTGATCCAGAAAAAAGGAAGAGAGAAACAAAAGAAGAGAAGAGAAAAGAAGAAAACTAAAGGATTTAAGGACTTAAGATCCAAAAAAACATTTAAGAAAGGGAAAAATAAAGTGCAAAACCAATATGATGATTGTAAACAAAGGGGAAAAGAAATACGACAGAGAAGGGAAGCCGGTAAGGCAGAGGCTAGAAGAAGGGGGGGTAGAAAGGTTTGTTGGGAAAAGAAAGAAAGGGAAAAGGTGGAGAAAAGCTACAACGTTTTGAAATTAAATGGAAAAAAGGAATTTTTTATGGATAATGGATAAAGTATAATTTTTAAGAAAAAAAAAAAAGATTTTGCAAGGTACATAAGATGAGATGGTAGTATTGTAATGGTTTAAGAGTTGATAAGAGATTAAAATGTTAAAATGTTTAAAAATGATTGGCTTTAAAACTTAATAATAGGAGAGGTTTAGAATATTGTTTTAATTAAAGAGTTTAATAAAATTATGGTATTGATGTTATTATAAAATTTTTATTATAGTATTTCTTTTTAATATTTGGATTTATTGTCTAATTATGCACTTAATTGTGTTGGATGTATTAGTTAGATAGAATGTACCAAGCAAAATCTGATTGGGTATTAGATATTATTTTAAAGATTAATTTGATTAACTTAGGGGGGAGATAGAAAGGCATCATACTCTGATTAATGATTTCAGGAGAAACTGATTTTCTTTTTTTTCATAAGGGATGAGACAAAGGGATGATAAAAAATGGACAAAAGATACAAGTATAATGATTTAAACTAAGATGATTAATTAAGGTAGAATTAAGAAGTGTGAAATATGTGGAGAAGTTAATATAGAAGGTTTAGAATGGTAAATAAAATAAGTAATGATATGTAAGATGAGCATGAATATAATTGAAGTCCATGAAGAGAGAGATACCTGGGCCCAAGTTACTTTCCAAAAAGATTTTTTTTTATGTTTTGTGTGTTGTGTGTATATGTCTTTTTTGGGGGGAGAATTGGTAAAAACTTGTAGAAATATAGAATGAGAATAATGGTAACTAAGTCAGAAAGAATCAGATGAAATAATAATAATGATATTGAATAAGAGTAAAGAGAAGTAAAGAGAAATTGAATAAGAGGTTTTGGTATATTATATGGAAATGGTTTAAAACAGAATCATAATTTATCTGACTTGTTAAATTTACAATGGAAAAAGGTTTAAACATGTAATGAATAATGATAATTTGTGTGTTTTAAAAATTAATAAAACTTGTTTTTTTAAAAAAAAAAAAAGAAAATGCGACAAGAGCTGCAAGAGCGGGGATTTAAAATAGATCAGTGGGTATATCTCCAAATTCATAGTAGATACAAACAGGATAGAAAAGAATTCGGAATTAACAATAAACTCCAGCAATTAGACAAAATTTTACTAGGATCAGACAAGAAAAATATAACTAAATTTTACAACTATCTATTAGAAGTAGAGTTAGAAGAGACAGTTAAAGGGAATATGATAGCCTGGAGTAGGAACGTAGGACAGAATATCACATTAATAGAATGGGAAAAGATCTGGAGTAGAAACAATAAGATCACCAAATCGGCAGCATATAAAGAAAACGCTTATAAAATGTTTTACAGATGGCACCTTCCTCCCTCGGGATTAGCGAAGATGCGCCCCAACATGAGCCCGAAATGTTGGAAATGTAAAAGAATAGATGGAACCTTTTTTCATATGTGGTGGTCTTCTAAAGAAACCCAAAAATACTGGCAGAGAATTAGAAAGTGGCTAGAAGATATAACAAAAGAACAGATTGAGTATAAACCAGAGTCCTTCCTGTTAGGGATTTTCGATAAACAGCTACCTAAAAAAGTGAAGTACATAACAATACACATATTAACAGCGGCCAGACTAGCGTTTGCTCAATGTTGGAAACTACCTCACATATCTACAGAACAGATGATCATCCAAAAAATCTCAGATTGTGCAGAAATGGACAAACTAACTCTAGCCTTAAAAAATAAAGATTCTTCAATATATTTTAACAATTGGAATTGCTGGTATAAATGGTTAGATCAAAGATAGACTTTATATCGTAAGGTAAAAAAGAATAAGACAAATCTATACCAGTGATATATAAACATATATATGGATGTGATGTGCGTATATGGCATAAGTCAAGAAGAGAAAAGATCTTACAAACTGTCGAAAATGAGAATGTTTTTAAGTGTTCATTTTTCCTTTTTCTTTTTTTCTCCTTTCTTTTCCTTTTCCTTTTCTTTTCTTTTGTTCTTCTATTCGTGTATGTGTTGTTGATTTGTTTTTAATTGTAAAATCAATAAAATTTGTTTTTTTTAAAAAAGAGTTGTGGACTTCAACTCCCAGAATTCTGGGAGTTGAAGTCCACAACTCTTGGACTTCAACTCATGAAGTTCTGGACTTCAACTCATTACTCTTTAATGCTTGTGGACTTCAACTCCCAGAATTCTCCAGGCAGCTGGCTGGAGAATTCTGGGAGTTGAAGTCCATAACTCTTAAAGTTGCCAAGTTTGGAGAGCTCTGCTGTAAAATCTCCATTCCCTCCCCGTTCCTGGGGGAAGGTTACTGCAAAATTCCCGTTCCCTCCCCCACCCCACTAACCTGCTTTCCAGCTCCGTTCTCCTGTGCAGGGCAACCAAAGGAGACCCAGGTGATCAGCTGGGACTCAATGGGAGGCGGAGAAGAGATGGGGTTGGCGGGGCCAGTCAGAGGTGGGATTTTCCGGTTCTCCGAACTACTCAAAATTTCTGCTACCAGTTCTGTAGAACCGGTAAGAACCAGCTGAATACCACCTCTGGTCTGATCAGTTAAATCTACAGGCAGCCTCGACTTAAAACAGTTCGTTTAGTGACAGGGGTGGGATTCTAACGGTTTAGCCCAGTTTGGACGAACTGAATGTTAAATTTGCATCTGGTTCACCCAAAGCGGTATTTGAAATGACCGGCTGGCCCCGCCCACCATGCCCCTCTCCTCCCAGTCTCCATGCAGCCCATTTTCAAGGTGGGTAAGTCTGCATGGAGGTTCTCAGGGCGTGAAAAACGGGCTTTCCAGAAGTCCAGAAACGGGCCTGTTTCCGGCTTCCGGAGGGCCTCCAGAGCTCGGGGGGGAAGCCATTTTTGCCCTCCCGGAGGCCCGAGGGAAGCCTCCGGACTCTGGGGAAGGCAAAAAAACAGCCCTCCCGGAAGTTCCAGTAGGCCACGCCCACCTAGCAACTGGGCAGCTAACTGGTTGCTGGGATTTTTGAATCCCACCCCTGTTTTGTGATTGTTCAAAGTGGTGCGGTGGCCTAGAGGGTGGAGCTCTGGCCTCACAGTCAGGAGGCTGTGAGTTCGATCCTAGGTAGAGGCAGATATTTTTCTCTCTGGGCACGATGAGAAGAGATCTGCTGAACAAAACTCTGTACTGGTGACAGGAAGGGCATCTGGCCATTCAAACACTGAGCTCCATTCAGTTGCCCAGACTCCACCCCGATGCAAGGGATTATGAGGATGATTCAGTGACCGTTCAAAGTTACAACGGCACTGGGAAAAAAAAGTGAGGATTGTTTTTTCACATCGCATAGTTACAGCAGCCCCTCTGGTCATGTGATCAGAATTCCGATGCTTGGCAACTGGCTCATATTTATGACGGTCGCGAATGTGTCCCACGGTCAGTGATCCTCTTTGGCGACCTTCCAACAAGCAAAGTTCCTCACTGAACAACAGCGCTGATTCACTTTACACTCAGGAGAAGGGTCATAAAAAGGGGTCCAAATTCACGTAACACCCGTCTCGCTTGGCAACAAAAATCTGGTGCTCTCGTGGTCGTGGACTTATTGAGTCCTCTTTTTTTTACAATTCTTTGCTTTGCTTTGCTTTTTCTTAAAAAACATCCAGTGCAATCTTTCTTTTCTACTTCCTTCCTTTCTTTTTCTTTCTTTCTTTCTTTCTTTTCTTTCTCTTTCTTTCTTTTCTTCCTTCCTTCCTTAAGAACTCAAAAGGCTTTCGAGGAGGATGCGAGCCACGGATGGAACCTCAATGTTTTCCGGGGGACAGGCAGCATCCTGCCCCGTCGTGGGAGATCCTATGAGCCGTGCAATGGGTCCAAGAGTCCACGCTGCGCAAGAATGGCAAAGTAATCCCTCGGGGGTTTTGGTGCCGTCGGCCTGCCAGAAAGAAGTTGAGGGAGGGGGAACAAAACAGAAAACAGTGAGGTTAGGAAGATGACGATGATCTCTACCCACCAGTGTTTGTGGGACGTGGCTCTAAACAGCACCGTCCTGACTCTGGAGTAGCTATAGAAGAAAATCTTCTATAGGGTTGAACTGTGAGGTGCTCGGTGCTCTTCGAGCTTGGTGGTTTTCTTGCAGATGATTCATGACCCAAACAGGTAACATCATCAGTGCCAGAAGGAAGGGGTTGCTGAAGTGGAGGAGGAGAAAGTGAGGAGGAG